>JAKSZT010053784.1:1409660-1637902 GCA_026826555.1 Tolypeutes matacus | reverse complement strand
ATTTATTTATTTATTTATTTATTTATTTATTTATTTATTTATTTATTCCTTATCAGATTATTATGACACAAGGATCGGAGCCATGAAGGCCAGACAAAGGCCAACCTGAAGCCCTCTTCCAAGTTGTCCCTGCTCTCCTTGTGTGCAGCTTCATGGGCTCCCTGAAACAGAGCCCTGGGTTCCTCTGATCCTGCCAGACACAGTATTTTCCCGCAGCATAGACGGCTCACCTCCATCGCAGAAAAGCACTCTATAGGCCTTTTCACACCTTGGAACCCAAGCCTACTTGGATTCTGTCCACAGAGGAGAAAGTTCTCCCCTTGCCTGGTCCAGGGACAGTTTGCATTTCCTCCCCCAGGATTCACCTCTTCCCAAGATGACTGATATTGGAAATATTCATTCCCTGGGGACTTCTGCATAACAACTTCAAAATTGTCTGGTGTTGGAACAGGTCCCCAAATCCGGGTTTCACTATTATCTGTGGTCTTCCAGTTATACATATATAGTCCTGGAGATATGTATAAATATTAGAATATTTATCAAGCTTTAACTTCAATTTAACAATCAAGTAAGTACCATTCACTAAATTCTCTTTCATTTGCTGTGTTTTATGAAAGCAGAAATGCTTCTAAGCATCCTTAGGCCTTTTCTTTCAAGCTTTAAATGAATATAATATTAACAGGCAGTGAGATACAGGGACTAGAGCATAGGACTGGGAATTGAGATTCTGAGATAAACTCTCAACTCTGAAATAAAGTGATCCTAACAGTGGTACATTAAAATCAGAAAATTTAAAACTAAAAGTAAGCTTTAAAATAATCTAATCCAACCCTGCCATTTTTCCCCTTTGAGAATGTAAAAGCACAATGTATGAATCTAACGGTCCCAAAAGTTGAGATTATTTACATCACTATTAAGTCATTTAGTTTTGGCTCTTCTGGAACATTTTTCACATCCTGTCTTGCTGTCAGGCTTTTTTATTGTGAGCATCATATCAGATTAAACTCCCATATCTCTTTACAGTGATGCATGGGAGGAAAGATTTCCTGAACTAACAAAGAGATAGGTGACAATTTCTGTAAATGGCAATACGGCATCTTTTTCTCATTCCAGTGGACCTCAGAAACATCCTTTCACTATGATTTGGAAGCATTTGTTGGGGGCAACAGTGGTGTAAGGGGAGCTTTTATTTTTTTAAACAACAGAACAACTCTTTATTCTGAAATACTTTCAAACTTATAGGACAGCTACAAAACTAATACAAACCTGATCCCGAGAACTCCAACATATCTCTAAGTAAGGGAAGATTTTGTGCACTCCTTTGCTATATTTCCAGCATGCTCTTCCTCTCACGGACAGGATTAGCAGCAGACAGTTCAAAAGCCTTTAGGGGTTTCTATCTTCAGACAGGCTATCTAGGCAACCTTGAAAAAGTCTCAACTTTTTCTATAAAAGAGAAATACTGCCTGCCTTGTTAACCTCCCATGCGTGCTTGTGAAAAGGTTAATCAGTAAAAAGGCTAAGAAAAATTGTATGTCATTTCTAGCATAAAACAGTGTGAGTGACAAAGGCTCTATGCCTTCATTTAGGTTTACACTTTCAAGGAGCAGCTCCTCAGAGGGCAAAGTAAAGCTAAGGGCAAAAATAAGCAATCCTACTAATAACATATATGTAGGGAACCCTTACCAGGTGCCAGGGACTCTGGAAAGCACTTGATGTACATGATAGCATATAATCTTCAGAACAACTTGTTGAAGTGGACATTATTATCATCCCTAATTAACAGATGAGAAAACTGAGGCCACAGCGGTTCAGTGATTTGCACAAGGTCACAGGTCAGAGAGTGGAGGATCCAGGACTCCTAATCAGCTCAGCCTGATCCTAGTTATGGTCTTGCCCCCACCACATTGCATTTCAAGAAGTCCCCTTATTGGGAAGCGGCTGTGGCTCAATCAGTAGGGCTCCCGTTTACCATATGGGAGGCCCCGGGTTCGGTTCCCGGGGCCTCCTGGTGAAGGCAAACCCGCCCACACGGCGCGGTTAGCTGACCCAGTGAGCACAAGCAGCAAGGGGGGGATAAATGAATAAATAAATAAAATCTTTAAAAAAAAAAAAAAAAAAAAAAAAGAAGTCCCCTTACTTGCAGAAAGAATCCCAGAACCTTGGCCTCGGGGCAGGAAATATGCAAAGCATGAATATCCCAGGCTGTCAGGTTCTCATTCAGGTCCCCCACCCCAGTTTGCCATCCTCTACAGGGATTCCCTCCTCCATGTATTTGGCAACCACATTTCCATAGGATGGAGGGGGTATTTGGAAGGGATTCCAGCCTTAGAAATTTAATCAGCTGGGCTGAAAGCAATCAAGATGCCATCTGGACAGACCCTGACTTCCTGCCCAGAAAATAAAGACATCTGGACTTAGTAAACGCCAAGGACATGCCGACTTGGTCCCCAGGCTTGTGGGCTGCTCCTTGCTTCACACAGACACATTTTCTTAATTGCACGGAATCTGAGCTCTAAGTAGCTCTGAGCTACTGCTGAGGCTGCTCATGCTTGATGCTGTTGGTAACGGAAGGTTTCCCTGCTCACAGCCAGTGACACACTGCGAACTGTGGTGACTCTCCAGGGCTAAGGAGATGGATCAACAAAGGTCACTCTAAATAGGACTCTTTAATGATGGAGCAGGAAGTGGCTGCCCCAGGCCCAATTTATAGTGGATACAGAGTCTCCAAACTGGGGCACACTGTGACTGCTAATCGTTAAGCAGGGCTGGGAGGAAATGTTTGTACATACGAAGAAGCTAATTAAGTGGCTTGACAGGTTTGCATTGGGAATCCATGCTTACTGCTGCTTCTCCCTCCTGTGAGGGCGGCTCTCTCCAATCACATAAGATCTTGAGCTGTCAGCCTGTGGTGCCCTGGGGGAAGGATGAAGGAGTCTGGGGGAAGAGCTGAGGATTTAGAAGTAAAAGGTTAAGATTCTGCAAAGAGGGCATTTATTGTTGCAATAGCTGAACATTTAGACCTATTTTTCTAAACACATTTCTAGATATTGCTTGAATCTCATATGCCACATTTTCTCCATTTTAAAGCAATATTTGTGTCCCTCCAATAAATGCTCAAAGCCATTGAATTTGGCAGGGCTGGAACCAAATCTCTTCCCTTATATGATCCCCCAGAGGGAAGCACTATTTGCCCCCAAGTTGTCTTGTTGAATTCTATTTTCTGTAAATGTACTGATAAAACCTATTTTGGAGGGAAGATTTGCTACTTTGGGACAAGTTACACTCAAGAGTTTTTAAGTTTTGAAATAACAAAAAATATTGTGTATATAAGTGTTACCAAGTTCTCAATTCTTGCCTAAGATCTTGAACCAACTATTGTTTCTGATTTAAGAACAAAACAAAACAAGCCAACCCCAAGAAACAGGAATTTAGCAGTGTAGATGGGCAGAGATGCAGAATTGGCCAAAATCTAGCAATCCCTCTGGGCTCTGTGTTCAAGAAAAAGCACCTTCTTTCTCTTTGTTCTCTTCTTTCACACATTGCATTTATTCCTTTGCTTATCATCCATTTCAGTGTGTTGCATTTTCTTTCTGCCTGAAAGGTTTCTCTGTCTTTTTTTAAAGCATTTGTTTCTTGCTTCAGTTGTTTTGATCTCTTTCTTTAACTTCCCTTCACCTCAGAATTTTATGTTTCTTTAAAGAAAGAAAGAAAAAAAAAAAACCCTCACTTTTAGCTATGGCTTTTCATAGTCCTACCTCCTCAAATGTTCTTCATTCTTTAGAATTTTGTTTCTGTGGAATTCTCATATTTCCCCATCTCTGGAAGGCCTAGGCAGCACCTATTTGTTTTTTCTTCTTAGAACTTTGTTTTGTAGGAGCCTGTTGGGGAATGAATCAAGTCCCCCACAAAAAGCATGCTCTAGGCCCAACCCCTGGTCCTGTGGATGTGAACCCATTTGTAAAGAGGATCTTTGAAGATATTATGTAAGGTGTGCCTAGAGTGAAAGAGGGTGATCTTTAATCCAACAGGGCTGGAGTCCATATAAGCAAAGAAAAATGGACACAAAAGGAGAAGCCACGAGGAGCAGCCAGAAACTGGAAGTCAACTGAACCAGGAAGAAAAAGGAGAAGACACTGACTGCCATGTGCATTGCCCTGTGAACTCAGAGAAGCCAAGGAACCCAAAGTTGTCAGCCAGCCAGAAGATACAGACTTGGGGAGGTAGCAAGTCTTCTAGCTCCCGAAACTGTGAGCCAATAAATTCCTGTTGCTAAGCCAACTCATTGTATGGTATTTGGCTAAGCAGCCAAGGAAACTAAAACAGAGCCCC
Source organism: Tolypeutes matacus (assembly GCA_026826555.1). Lineage (NCBI taxonomy): Eukaryota > Metazoa > Chordata > Mammalia > Cingulata > Chlamyphoridae > Tolypeutes > Tolypeutes matacus. Next base: position 1,633,570 of record JAKSZT010053784.1, on the reverse strand, counting down.
ACTGTTCCAGTCTTTGTGGGTTGCCCAGACGCCTGATTTGGGCAGCAGTCAGCACTGTTAGGGAGAAAGTCTGCCTCATATCCCAGCTCTGAGCTTCCTCCAATTTGTTACCATCAGCACAGCTATTTCCAATAGAAAGACTCACCGGATCTGGCGCCACAAAGGAGAAACACGTCTCTCAGTGAGAAGGTGATTTATTGTGAGTGCACAAGCAAGGAACTGGGGGAATCGTCCCAAAATCTGGTTCAAAATGAGAACGGGGACTAGGGTTTTCATAGGGGGATTAGGGGTCAACTAAGGTTCATTCTTGCCATGTAGGTGATGACTCAGGAATTTATTTTTTCACAGGGCCTTGTAAGGGGATGTGGGCAAATTTCCTGTGTTAGCTCCAGCATGCCAAACTCCTGCTTGTTGTTCCGGTTCACAATCTTTTGTCCCTGAGGGAAGTAACAGATGTACTTTTAAGGTGCTCCTGGTGCCTGCTGTGATTTTGCTTTGAGATATTATCTTATTCCTGATATTCCTGGGAGTAGACCTGGGAAGGTCTGGTTATTGTCCTCCTAGGAACTAAGAACAAAGAGTAAACTACTAAGATTAGGTTAATAGAAAACCAGTTCACCTAGATCTGGGGAGGGTATTGGAATTTTTCAGAGCTGCTAAAGAAACGAGATTTTTAATAAGCACATTTTCCAGCTATCGAGCTCAGGGTCTGGCACGCAGTGGCCTGCTGAGCCCGGCCAGCAGGATGTGCCTGGTTGGAGGGTGAGTCAGGACTGGTGGCCCATGAATGCCTGATCATGGCTGCCTCACAGCCCTGACATTGGCCAGCATGGTAGGCAGCTCACTTCCAAGATGAGCTTCCCCCAAATGAGATGCAAGTATGTAGAGCCTGCAGAGAAGAAAATAGGAAGCTAAGAACTGGTGCATCCAGGGATTTTCAACAAGGGAGACTAAGTCCATTTTATATTGCTAAATAAACATATTATAAGACCAGCTATAAATGGACATCAAGGTACAAAAAGAGTCCTTACATGGTGATACAGTCAGCAGTGGCCAAGTATGGGAAAATTGTAAAATTGTGGCTTCAAATTCTAGCACGGTCTTCCTCTTTGGAATGCAACTAGTTCCCATTGCAGTCTATTATTAACAAACCAAAAAAAAAAAAAAAGAGGAAATTCTTACAATTCCTTTTCATTTTCTAGATATAGGTTAAATTCACTTTAAACAAGTCCACCATAAAAATTTAAATTTGTAGAATTGATAAAATAGAATGATTTACTTAATCCAAGGACTCAGATTATGACTGTATATAGACTCCATGCACTCCAGTGCACTTTTCAAAGACTGGAGTTTTCAAAATTCAACCCCTGTGTACAGTGAGGCTGACTTGCAGCTTTGAAGCATGTGCACACTAAAAATTCAAGAGCCAATAAGAAACCAAACAAATGACAAAAAAATGTTTGCTTGATATGAGTCAGTCATGTCAGAGCTGCTCTTAGAATGGACTTTGAGATCGCCTCGCCTAGGGTTTTCTGAGTAAAATATGCAGCCTGTGTGGAGCAGTACAATTTAGTGATGTCTGCAGAGGTCAGCTACAATCCCAAATGGTGTGCCGGGATGGGGGATGACTGAGCAGCAATCCAGGCCCAGCAACGCAGGCTGGCACCTCACAGGCACCCGCCATCAGGCTCTGTGTCTGCAGGGGGAGGAGTCCAGAATTCCACCTGGAAAAGAGACTGGCTATGGGTCACAGTTCCATAATGGATGTGCCTTTTGTTGGTTTGTTATTTTTTCTTTGTATTTTCATCTGAAAAATTGGATTGGAAGGCTCTTTTTCTTCCAGTTATGACTACGAATGCCCATCATCCTTCATGGTAGAATGCTTAACCATCTTCATAAGAAACGAAGGGGAAAACAGGTGATTTTTTTCTTTCCTGAGAAAATGATATTATGTAACACCTAGTGTTTACTATTGCCAGGTACTCTTCTAAGTACTTTACAAATAGTAATTCAGTTCATCCATATGGACTACCCTGTGTTTAGTCATTTCTGGATGAGCAAACACCGGGAAGCTAAGTAAATTGCTCATTGTCACTCAGCTTTGTGGCTGAGGTGGGGCTTGAACCTAGGTAGTCTGGCTGCAGAAATAAAACTAGAGAAGGAAGGCGTCAGGAAATTCTGAAGAAGGAAAACATCATCAGAACAACCACTTGGGCCAAGCGCCTTGAAGAAACCTTTGAACCCTGTTCTCCTCCTTCCCCCTGCCCCTGCCCCTACTTCCCTTGCCAGCTCCCCCGGAAATTGCTCTGTGGAATGGGTCTGTACTGAGGCCAGTGTCCCTGGGAGCAGAGAGGGCTTCCACTTTGGAAGCAAGGGGTTGAGTATGGGAAAGACTGGCTGAAATTCGGGAGATGTTGCACAACCATCCAGTCTCCCAAAGAGTTGGATCTATTTTTCCTTTGGGTTGGAAATGAGAAATGGCCCCTTGCGTAGGGTCTCATGGTCGGGAGCCTAACAAGGTGGGCAAATGCCAGCTCACAGCTCTGTCACCCTGCCTTAGCCTTTTTCTGAGTCACTGTCACCCAGTCCTGCTGTCTCATTATGCAGAAGGCCCATTGCCTAGGCCAACACCCCACATCCTTCTAAGTGACCTAAATTAGAAGACCTAGATTAAACAGTGACCTAAAAGCATCGTTTATATATTACTTTTCCCCTTGCTGGTGAAGTTGGCACAGAAAACTCTGTAGGCAAGCTGGGAAGTTTGGGTCTTCCGCCCCAAGTGTTATCAGGTTAGCTCCTGCTGGGTAGCCAGCTATCAGCAGTTCTTTTGCAAATGTTAACCCTGCCACCTAGTGCCCACTTTCTGAATGTCACGTGGAGATCGCTATGTAGAAAATCCTCAGCATTGCCGCCTTTTCTGACAGCTCTAAGCCTTTCCCCTACTCAAAGACGCCACATGACACTCTGTTGCTATGTCATTACAATTTTAGGGCTTCTTTAGTCCATCCCTGGAGAGTAAGAGCTGAGTTGTCTCCTATTTCTCCACAACAGTAGGTGCTTGGATGACAATGAATATGTCTTGGGACATCCTACATGCCAAGTACTATGATGGGAGGTGATGATTTTTGTTGAGTTCCCACTATCCCTTGTGCTGGAACCTATTACAGCTCCTGAATCTTCTGTTTGGCTCTATGTCTCCCTCCTCTATTAAATTGTGAAAGCTGTGAGGACAGGGACAATGTCCTTCTCATGTTCTACCGCACAGGCAAGTTTGATCTCTGCCTGCCACCTAGCAAGCCCTCAACAAATGTTGGTTGGTGAATGGTCCACTTCCAGTATGAACTATGCCAGCTTTTCTTCCTTTTCTTCAGTCTCCCCATTATTCCACTGCTTGCTCAGCACATGACCTTACTTTGAATTTTGGGAAAAACAAAGGTGAAGTTGGGAACTCCCTCACTCACACCCACCAAACCTCCAAACCTACCTGCACTTGCACCTAGTCCTCCTTGGATCTAATGCCATGCCTTCCAGGTATGATCCGAATCCACTAGACCCCTCATTGGGATCAGCTGGGGCGCTTGACCAATGTGCCCAGTTCCACCCAGAGGATCTTATGTCACTGGTCTTGGCGGAACGCTGAGCATTGGGATTTTTAAAATCTCCCTAGGAGATCCTAAACTGTAGCCACGATTGAGAACTTGCACTCTGCACCCTCCTCCTCTCAGCTGTCTCAGGCTCCAGCAGTTAAACCTCCTCCCCCCACACCTACCACCTACACTTCCAACTGTTCCCACTTTATTGTGCCATTTTCCAAATCATACACAGTGCCCTGAACTCTCTCACCTGAAAACAAGAATGAAAAGCTTCTCTGGATCCAAAACCCACAGCATCTCTTCACTGTCTTCTCAAACCGAGCTTCAGGAATAAGTTGCCCATACAGGCTGCTCTGCTTCCTCATCAACCACTCACTCTTTTTTTTCTAAAGATTTATTTTTATCTATTTATTTCTCCCCATCCCCACCCCCTCCATTGTTTCTGCACTCACTGTCTGCTCTGTGTGTTCTTCTGTGTCTGCTTGTCTTCTCTTTAGGCGGCACCAGGAACCAATCCTGGTAACTTCCAGAGTGGGAGAGAGGTGCTCAATCTCTTGAGCTACCTCAGCTCCCTGGTCTGCTGCATTTCTTATTGTCTCTCCTCTGTGTCTCTTTTTGTTGCATCATCTTGCTGTGCCAGCATTCCGTGAGGGCCAGCTTTCCACTCAGGCCAGCTCACCACACAGGCTAGCCTGCCTTTTCACCAGGAGGCCCTTGAAATGGAACCCTGGACCTCCTGTATGGTAGACAGGAGCCCAATTGCTTGAACCACATTCATTTCCCAACCATTCACTCTTATGTCAGCTCCAGCCTACTAGACTCTCTCCCAGAGTTGATCATGCTGTCATTCAAATATGGCCCCTGTGACCCCATATTTCCATAGTGTCTTTCTCGGATTACCTTCTACCTTATCTCTAAATGTTAAGAGTTTCTCAGACATCATGCTAGTCTGTCTTCTGTTCTCACTCCATTTCCTATCGTTTTGCAGTGCATGGGAACCCAGAGTTTATAATGCTGGCTCAGACCATTCTGCTAAATCCCTCCTGGGTCTGCCTCTTTTTTTTTTTTTCTCCCCCACCCCTTGTTGTTTGCACTTGCTGTCTGCTCTCTGTGTTCAATCTCTGTGTGTTCTTTCCATGTCTGCTTGTCTTTTCTTCTCGTCTTTCTCTTTTAGGGGGCACTGGGAACCGATCCCATGACCTCTTGTGTGGAAGAGAGGCACTCAATTGCGTGAGCCACCTCATCTTCTTGGTCTGCTGCATCCCGCATTATCTCTCCTCTGTGGTTCCCTTTGTTGCATCATCTTGCTGCATCAGCTCTCTGTGGCACAGGCCGTCAGCTCTCCATGGTGTGGGCCAGCTTGCCTTCACCAGGAGGCCCCGGAATCAAACCTGGGGCCTCCCATATGGTAGATGGCAGCCCAATCACTTGAGTCACATCCACTTCCTGGGTCTGCTTCTTCATTAGGTGTGTCACAAGCATCTCAGATTTCATGTGGCAAACTGAATCCTTATCTTCCCCTACCCTCAGATGCACTCAGAATATTTCCAATTGCATTGGTTTCCTGTGGCTGCTGTAACAAATCACCACCAACTGCATGGCTTAAAACAATACACATTTTTTACCCACAATTAAAAAAAAAAAAAAAAAAAAAAAGAAAAGAAAACAATACACATTTAATTCTTTTACAGTTCTGGAGACCAGGAGTCTGGAATCAGTTTCACTGGGCTGAAGTCAAGGTGGCAGTAGGATGGTGCTCCCTCGGATGCTCTAATGGAGAATCTGTTCCTTGCTTCTTCCAACTTCAGGTGGCTGCTGGCATTCCTTGGTTTGTGGCTGCATCACTCCGTTCTTTAGGACCAGCATCTTGAAATTTCTTTCTGCTCCATTTTCACATCACCTTCTCTTCTGTGTCATGCATTCCCCCTCTTTCTCTCTCATAAAGATACCTGTAATTACATTTACGGCCACCTGGATAATCCAGGGTAATCTCCCCATCTCAAGATCCTTAACCTATTCACATCTGCAAAGACCCTTTCTCAAATAAAGGAATGTTTACAAGTTAGGATATCTTTGGGGGACCCATTATTCAGCCTACTATACCAATTCATGCAAATAGTACTTTTATTTGCCCAGCTTCTTAAGCCAGAAATTCAAGACTCATGTTTGTCATAAAATTCTCCCTAACCTCCATCTATTCCATCGATAATTCCTGTATTGTCTATCTTCTGAATAAATCTTTAATCTGCTCAACTCTTTCTATCTCCTCTGCCACACCCTAGCACAAACCACACTGTCTTTACTGGGCTATTTTAATAGTTCTCACTTTTTCTTTCATATCCCCTCCTGCCACTCCCTCCAGCCCCCCATCTATGTTTCAAACAGCAGGTCATCTTAATTCCTTAAAAAACAGCCTTACAATGTTCTCTCTTTGCTTTGGGGATAAAGACAAACCTTTTAATGTGATATTGTAAATCCACCTGCTACATGAGTTGGCCCCCATCCTGTCTTGCCCATCTTGCCCCACTCTCCTTCTCCTTATTATGCTTACAGCTCATTTATTTTTTTATTTTTTTCACACATTATCTTATTTATTCAGATAGCAGTCTGATCATACATGGTCCAAGAACACTCAAATAATAAACCAAAAATATCAGATGTTAAAGACTGGTCTTCAAACATCATAGCCAATTTATGTTCAAACTCTTTTCCACCCCAGGGCCTTCACATAAACTATTTCCCCTGCCTGGAATTATCATCTCTACTTCCGATGTCCCCACATCCAACCTTTCACCTGACAAACACATCATAGGTTCCAGCTAACCATTGGTTCTTTAGAGAAGCCTACTTGACTCCATGACTCAACCAAGTATCCCTGTTAAACATTCTCTTATCATCCTGCATTTTCACTCTATTGCACTTGTCAATTGTAATTTTCTCCTTATTCATGTGGTTATTTAAATATCTGCACCCAGTCACTAGACAGTAACTTCTTTGAAGGCAGTTCACCATTATATCTTAGGCTAGCATTGTGACTGATACAGAGTAGGCACTCAATAAATACTTAAATATATAAATGGATGGGTGGGTAGATGAATTTCTTGCCATGAAGAAATGGTACATTTCTTGCCTAGTCTGGTGAAGGGCAGCTTCAATGGCTTTTGACCCTAAAGAAATTACTTTGTTTGCTCATTTAAAATATTATATGTAGAGCCATCTATGTGCCAAGCATTTTACTAGGCTCAGAGGATCCACCAATTAACAAAACATACAGAACTCCTTTTTCTCATGGAGCTTTAACATTTAGTGGGGGGTGAGAGGACCAAAAACATACTAAATATATCATAAATGCATTGTGTGTGTGTGTGTGTGTGTGTGTGTGTGTACTTGGCGGCAGAGTGGCAATAGAAACCAGATTGTGTAAGATCTCATAGACTGTGGAAGGACTTTGGCTTCTCCAATGAATAAGAAGGGGAACCTTGGAGGGTTTTCAGCCAAGAAGGGAAACCATTTGATTTACATTTTAAAAGTATCTCTCTGGCTGCTCTACAGACTGTAGGGGAGCAAGGGTGGAAATGGGAACCATGGGCAAGTTATTTCAATGATCCAGGCGACAGATGATAGTGGCTTGGGTATGGGTGACAGCAGTGGAGGTGGCGAGAAATGGTAAGATTTTGGATATATTTTGAAAGTAGGGCTGATAGGATTTCCTGACAGATTTGATGTGGGGTGAGAGAGAAAGAGAGAAAGAGCGAGAGAGAGAGAGAGGGAGAGGGAGAGGGAGAGGGAGAGAGGTGTCAAGAATGACTCTAAGACTATTTGGCCTGAGCAACTAGAAGCTAGCCTAAATTCAGACTTTTGTCTGGAACTCCTACCCTAAACGTTTTAATTCCTTAAATCACTGGAACGGCTCAACAGCCCTGAACTTTCCAGACAGCTGCAGAGAGTTGTCATTCATCCTTCCCTGGAGAGTGTCTGATCTCTTCCCTACACTTATGCCCCACTCCTCTCCCACATCTGTGCACGGGGGACTTTGCCCAACTCTGCATCAGTACAATGCTCAGCACGCAGCCCGCATTCCATCCATGTTAATCAGCCGCGATGCATCCTTGACCTCCATCTCGAGGTTGGTCTGAACCTTGGCATGCTTTTTGGGGCGTCTTTCTAGCCTTTGGCCCAGAAGGTTGGTCTGATTATTATTTTGCTCACAACAGTGTGTCCTTGTTCTGGCCCTGAACAGATGAGGTCAATCCGTTGGATTTCTGTTGGCTCAGGTGGTCCGGCCAAGTGCCACTTTAGGTAACTTTGCTCTGTTTACTCAACTTCTTCCTCTATTTTTCATATTCTCTTTGTGAGGGGCTTTTGGGATAGTCTATATAACAGTCTCAGTGAAAAGGCCATCGCATTAAAAAGCTGCAGCTGTTATTAAATAAGGCTCATTTTCAAATGTGCATGTGCAGTTATGTGGGTACATATATTGGGGACTATAGGACTTTGGAGAATGTTTTGGCGAATCAGTGGCAGGAACAGTTGTCTGTGCCGGTTAGGCCGAGCTTTGACCCAGTCCCTCATCCCACATAAGCTTCTCAGAGAGTACCATGAAAGGGTCAAGCATCTCATATTCCTTCCCCTGGTGAGAATCAGGAGTGTCACTGTGAGGATATTTCTCTCAGTATTCAGTTGTTGGGTGAACCCTGTGTGTGTCGTCCTTGAACCCACAGACACACATGTATTTGGAGAGAAAAGTCTCTGAGGGGGATGAATTTAAATTGACGCTGAACAAATAGTTCAGGAGCTACAAATGTTTATTTAAATCACCAGTTTCCCTCCTAAATGTATTCACCAGCTCTCTTCCACAAACACCCAAATAACTAAATATTTAAAGGGCTCTTTCCCTCCCCTGATCCTGTGTCCTGTTCCCCACCCCCACCCCCCTTAGACTTGGTTGAGAGTCTGACAAGGTGCATTCTGGGCAGGATGATCATGGAAAGTGAAAGTCCTCATAAGGTATTCATAGAAACAACAGGAACTGCTGCCGGCGTCCTTGGTTAGGGAACTGAAAATGACTAAAGCAGGGGATGTGTTCTTCAGAGCTTTCAGACAAAGTCATCGGAACTGAAACGTGCTAATGAGGGAAACAGATTTCTTTGCTCTCTTCCCAATGCCCTTTGGTAATGCAACCTTGTCCTCCCACTGATTAACTTCTTAATTGACTCCTCCCTTGAGTTCTACTCTAATTAGAGGACTGGGGTTGGAGATGTTTGGGACAGAAGTCAAATGCGAGGGACTTTCCACATTACCTTTCAGAAATACCCTGTGACCTAATGCAGAGCCGAGCCAGCTTTGGCAGAACCCTTCGGGATGCGGACTCAGTGTAGTTCATTATAACTAGGTGAATTTATCTTTCATTACCGTGTAATCAAATAAAAGTGCGAGATGACATTTTTCTCAGTTTTCTAAAAGTGGTTGCAGCAAAATCCGTTATGAAGCCTTAGTCTTCCAGGTATTGTTTACCCAGGGTGGAATCAGAGGGAAGGGAATGTGTCTTAAGGGGGGGCGTGAGCTCTAAGAGCAGTGTTTTCCCCAAATGCCACACAAGGGGGAAAGGTGACAGTCAAGCCTGTAGGGAACATTGTCTCTGGGAATGCGAGTAGAAAGAAGTGCTTCTGGGCTCTTGCCCAGCAGAATCACATCATTTTCCTGTGTTCCCCCTGAGGTCTAGTTGATATAAACTCAAGAATGCTGGGTGTCCTCTGATGTACCCCCTATCAAGAGGTGTTTATTTAACATTTACTATGTGCCAGACACTGTTATAAGAGCTTTGCATGGATTAATTTAAATTTACAAGTACTTAATATTGTTATTCAGTTCAAGGAGCACAAGAGTGTAATTGTGCTCTTTTGTTCTTATAAAAAAGTAAAAAATATATTATATATTATATATACTTGCAAGTGATGGAAAACTTCTGGAAGGGTACCCAAGAGAATGGTACAGTAGTTGTCTCCAGGGAGACAAACTGAAGGACTCTGGTATAGGAAGGAGGCTTTTCATTTAATACACATTTGTACTGTTTGAATTACTTATTATTTTTTTTTTAACTTTATTTTGTACATTTAATAATTGAAAACATAACCAATTAAAAACTAAAAAGTAATCACAGGTGAATAAATATATACATTTCTCAATTAAATGTAATGGATACATGTAAATCTTTTGTTGTTGTTTTGTTTTTTGTTCGTTTTTTTGTTTTTTTTTCTGTGTGTGAATCAAACAATATATTACACAATGTATTTGGTTCATAGTAAAGCATTCATACAGTATTTGTCCTTTTGTGTCTGGCTTGCTTCACTCAACATAATGTCCTCCAGGTTCATCCATGTTGTCATATGCTTCATGACTTCATTTCTTCTTACAGCTGCATAATATTCCATCGTGTGAATAGACCACAGTTTGTTTATCCATTCATCTGTTGATGGACACCTGAGTTGTTTCCAACTTTTGGCAATGATGAATAATGTGGCTATGAACATCGGTGTGCAGATGTCTGTTCGTGTCACTGCTCTCAGTTCTTCTGGGTATATACCCAGTAGTGGTATTGCAGGGTCACGTGGCAAGTCTATATTCAACTTCTTTAGGAACTGCCAAACAGTCCTCCATAGTGGTGGTACCATCCTGCATTCCCACCAACAGTGAAGAAGTGTTCCTATCTCTCCACATCCTCTCCAACACTTGTAGTTCTCTGTCTTTTTAATAGTGGCCATTCTGATAGGTGTGAAATGATATCTCATTGTAGTTTTGGTTTGCATTTCCCTAATCACGAGTGATGTTGAGCATTTCTTCATGTGTTTTTTTGCCATTTGTATTTCTTCTTCGGAGAAATGTCTATTCAAGTCTTTGGCCCATTTTTTAATTGGGTCATTTGTCTTTTTATTGTTGAGCTGTAACATCTCTTTATATATCCTGGATATTAAACCCTTATCAGATATGTGATTCCCAAATATTTTTTTCCCATTGAGTCGGCTGCCTTTTCACCCTTCTGACAAAGTCCTGTGAGGTGCAAAAGTTTTAATTTTGAGGAGGTCCCATTTATCTACTTTTTCTTTTGTTGCACATGCTTTGGGTGTGAAGTCCAAGAAACCACTACCTACTACAAGGTCTTGAAGATGTTTCCCTACATTTTCTTCTAGTAGTTTTATGGTCCTGGCTTTTATATTTAGATCTTTGATCCATTTTGAGTTGATTCTTGTATAGGCGGTGAGATAGGGGTCCTCTTTCATTCTTTTGGTTATAGATATCCAGTTCTCCCAACACCATTTGTTGAAGAGACTGTTTTTTCCCATCAGTGTGGGCTTGGTAGGTTTGTCAAAAACCAGTTGACTGTATAGGTGAGGGTTTATTTCTGGATTCTCAATTCTATTCCACTGATCGATATGTCTATCTTTATGCCAGTACCATGCTGTTTTGACCACTGTAGCTTTGTAATATGTTTCAAGGTCAGGCAGTGAAATTCCTCCCACATTGCTCTTCTTTTTTAGAATACTTTTGGCTATTCGGGTGCACTGACCCTTCCAGATGAATTTGGTAATTGCCTTCTCTAATTCTGTAAAGTAAGCTGTTGGGATTTTGATTGGTATTGCATTGAATCTATACATCAGTTTGGGCAAGATTGACATCTTCACGATATTTATTCTTCCAATCCATGAACACGGAATGTCTTTCCATTTGTTTAGGTCTTTTTAAATTTCCTTTAGCATTGTTTTGTAGTTTTCTGCATATAGGTCCTGTACTTCCTTGGTTAAATTAACTCCTAGGTATTTGAGTCTTTTTGTTGCTATTGAAAATGGAATTTTCTTCCTGATTTCCTCCTCAGATTTTTCAGTACTAGTGTACAAAAACATTACTGATTTTTGCGTGTTGATCTTATATCCTGCCACTTTGCTGAACTCATTTATTAGTTCAAGTAGCTTTGTTGGGGATACTTCAGGATTTTCTAAATATAGGATCATGTCATCCGCAAACAGTGAGAGTTTTACTTCCTCTTTTCCTATTTGGACGCCTTTAATTTTTTTGTCTTGTCTAATTGCCCTAGCTAGAACTTCTAGTACAATGTTGAATAACAATGGTGACAGTGGGCATCCTTGTCTTGTTCCTGATCTTAGGGGGAAACATTTCAACCTTTCCACATTGAGTATGATATTGGCTGTGGGTTTTTCATATATGCCTTTTATCATATTGAGGAATTTTCCTTTTATTCCTATCTTTTGAAGTTTTTTTATCAAAAAAGGATGTTGGATTTTCTCGAATGCCTTTTCTGCATCTATTGAGATGATCATGTGGTTTTTTTCCTTCAATTTGTTAATGTGGTGTATTACATTGATTGATTTTCTTATGTTGAACCAGCCTTGCATACCAGGAATAAATCCCACTTGGTCGTGATGTATAAGTCTTTTGATATGCTGTTGGATTTGATTTGCAAGTATTTTTTTGAGAATTTTTGCATCTATGTTCATGAGAGAGATTGGTCTGTAATTTCCTTTTCTCTTGGAATCTTTATCTGGCTTTGGTATGAGGGTGATGTTGGCTTCATAAAATGTGTTGGGTAATTTTCCGTCCTCTTCAATTTTTTTGGAAGAGTTTAAACAGGATTGGTGTTAATTCTTTTAGAAATGCTTGGTAGAACTCACCTGTGAAGCCATCTGGTCCTGGACTTTTCTTTGCTGTGAGAGTTTTGATGACGGATTCAATCTCCTTAATTGTGACTGGTTTGTTAAGTTCTTGTATTTCTTGTTGTGTCAGTGTAGGTTGGTTATGAGTTTCTAGAAATTTGTCCATATCATCCAGGTTGTCTAGTTTGTTGGCATATAGTTTCTCATAATATCCTCTTTTGATTCTTTTTATTTCTGTGAGGTCATTTGTAATTTCCCCCCTTTCATTTCTGATTGTATTTATTTGCTTCTTCTCTCTTTTTTTCTTTGTTAGTCTAGCGAGGGGTTTGTCAATTTTATTGATCTTCTCAAAGAACCAGCTTTTGGTTTTGTTGATTTTCTCTATTGCTTTTTTGTTCTCATTTTCATTTATTTCCGCTCTAATCTTTATTATTTCTTTCCTTCTTTTTGCTTTGGGATTGGTTTGCTGTTCTTTCTCTAGTTTCTCAAGTTGTTCAGTTAAATCTTTGAGTTTAGCTCTTTCTTGCTTCTTAATATAGGCATTTAGGGCTATAAATTTCCGTCTCAAGACTGCCTTTGCTGTATCCCATAAGTTTCGATATGTTGTGTTCTCATTTTCATTTGTCTCAATATATTTACTGATTTCACTTGCAATTTCTTCTTTGATCCACTGAATATTTAGGAGTGTGTTGTTCAGTCTCCACACATTTGCAAATTTACTTTTTTCCTGTCTGTTATTGATTTCTAGTTTCATTCCATTATGATCTGAGAAGGTGCTTTGTATAATTTCAATCTTTTTATATTTATTGAGAGCTATATTGTGACCTAACATGTGGTCTATCCTGGAGAAAGACCCATGGGCACTTGAGAAGAATGTATAACCCGCTGAGTTTGGATGCAGTGTTCTGTATATGTCTGTTAGGTCTAACTTGTTTATCATATTGTTCAAGTTCTCTGTTTCCTTGTTGATCTTCTATCTAGTTGTTCTATCTAATGATGTGAGAGGGGTGTTGAAGTCTCCAACGATTATTGTAGAAATGTCTATTTCTCCCTTCAGTTTTGCCAGAGTTTGTCTCATATATTTTGGGGCACCCTGGTTAGGTGCGTAGATATTTATGACTGTTATATCTTCCTGGAGGATCGTCCCTTTTATTAATATATAATGGCCTTCCGCATCTCTTATCACTTTTTTGCATTTGAAGTCTGTTTTGTCTGATATTAGCATAGCTACCCCTGCTCTTTTCTGTTTACTATTCGCATGGAGTATCTTTTTCCAACCTTTTACTTTCAGCCGGCTTGTATCCTTGGGTCTGAGGTGAGTTTCTTGTAAGCAGCATATGGATGGCTCATGTTTTTTTTTATCCATTCTGTCAGCCTGTATCTTTTGATTGGGGAATTTAATCCATTCACATTCAATGATATTACTGAAAATGCACTATTTATTTCCTCCATTTTATCTTTGGTTTTCATATGTCATCTTATTTTTTTCTTTCTTTTTACTCTTTTGGTTATCCTTTCTGCTTTTCTTTCTTCTATACTCTCCTCCAAGCCTCTCTCTCCTGTCTTTTTCTTTCAGGTTCTAAGGCTTTCTTTAATATTTCCTGCAAAGGTGGATTCTTTTTTGCAAACTCTCTTAGTTTCTGTTTGTTTGTGAATACTTTATATTCACCTTCATATTTGAAGGACAGTTTTGCTGGGTAAAGAATTCTCGGCTGGCAGTTTTTCTCTTTCAGTTTCCTAACTGTATCATACCACTGTCTTCTCGCCTCCATGGTTTCTGAAGAGAAATCTGCACAAAGTCTTACTGGACGTCCTTTGTACGTGATCGTTTGCTTCTCTCTTGCTGCTCTGAGAATTTTCTCTTTATCTTTTACATTTGACATTCTGAATAATATGTGTCTTGACGTAGGTCTATTTGGATTTATTCTTATTGGGGTACGGTGTGCTTCTTGGACATGTAAGTTCACTTCTTTCATGAGAGTTGGGAAATTTTCAGCTATTATTTCCTCAAATACTCTTTCTGCCCCTTTTCCTTTCTCTTCTCCTTCTGGAACTCCCATGACACGTATGTTCTTGCGTTTTGTGTTGTCATTCAACTCTCTGAGCCCCTGCTCAATTTTTTCCATTCTTTTCTCTCTCTGTTCTTTTCTTTCTTCAATTTTAGCTGCTCTGTCTTCAGTATCACTTATTCTTTCTTCTATCATTTCGAGTCTGCTGTTGTATGCTTCAAATGTATTTTTGACTTCACCTATTGTGTTTTTCATTCCCATGAACTCTGTTACTTTTCTGTTCATGATTTCAAATTCTTCTTTACATTTGCGCAATGACTTCTTGATGTCATTGATCTCTTTAACTATATTCTCTTTCATCTCATTAATTTGATTTTGGAAATGTGTGCTCATCTCACTGATTAGTTCTGTCAAATTATGCATCTCTTCTGGGACTTTGCTGGATTCCTTTTCTTGGGCCATGTCTTCTATTTTCTTAGTATGGCCCGTAATTTTTTGTTGGTGCTTAGGCATCTGGTTAGTTTGTATTTTACTTAGATGCTCTATCTCTTTCTCTTTTATGGGGTTTTAGTGGCAGGAGGCTGTGAGTTACCACCGCTCTTTGATTTTTGGCTCAATCTTGATTGTTAGGGTTGTTCTGCTGGTTGCTCAAAATTGGGCACTGGACCCAGTAATTGGTTGTAGAGTCGTTTCCTAGGGCCTTGGGCAGGGAGGCTATAGAGGCCAGGAAAAGCCTCTCTTACTTATTAATTTTCTTATGTGTACTTCCTTGGTCTGCCAGGAGATGGCGCTTGTTGGCAGCTCTCAATTCAATGCCTGGTCGGAGTGTATTTGTTGTGACACAGGCCAGATCAATGTGATAGAGCTTCCTGTCTGGGGGCTAGGAGCCCTGCGATTCAAACTTTCTGAGACAGTTCTCCAGACTTCTCTCGTAGCACCCCCCTTTTCCCAGCTAGGAAATATTTCCACTCCCTTCTGAATCCTCAACAATCAGTCCCTGTTAGTAGAGGATGAGATTGGGAGGTTTGTATGTCTTTAGCCCCTTGCAGGCTCCAAGGCAAACAGTGGCACAGTCCCACCCAGCCTGGAAGGGCTCTCGGGACAGGGCAGACCAAACCTGGGAGTCTAAAGCAGGGTCAGCCCCAGGCTCTCTCTCCCCTCTCCCGTGGAGTCCTCAACAATTAGTCCAGGCTAGAAGAGAGGGAGGTTGGGAGGGTCGGATTTTTCCAGTCCTTTCTAGGCTCCCAGGGCAAACAGCCGTGTGGAAGTTTCCGTGGGGCTCTGCAGCCCAAATTTCAGGTCCGAACCTGAGTCAGCCTAAGGCTGTGTCCCTCTCTCTCCCTTTTCCGGGAGTGGCAGATCCCTGAAGCCCCCTTTGTCTGTGGTCGCAGGCCCAGAGGCCCAAGAATTCTGAAGAGTGTGGGGGAGGGTGCCGGCAGCATCAGAAGCTGCTACTTGCAACTCACAGTTCTGTAGTCGCGATTTCCCTCTTCTGTCCCTCTCTGCTCTGGGCGTTGTGCAGCCTTCACCTGCTGTCCTAAACCCTGGAAGATCTTTTTTGGGGCTGTTTCAGCTTGTCCTCTAGCTATTTTTCTGGAGAAGAGATTTCCGTGTCTAACTAGTCCGCCATCTTCCCGGAAGTCTCCTTATTTTTTTACTTCTTAAAATTAGAGCTATTGTAGGTTTAGCAAAAAAATCATGCAGAAACTACAGAGTTCCCATATACTTTCCCCATACCCACACACTGTTTCCTCTTGTTTGAATTATTTTTGACTGCATAGGTTGTATTCCTGTTTCAATAAAAATACTGCATTTATTTTTAAAGGTGGCAAAGTGAAAGCTTTATAGGCCAAGGCAAAGTTGAAGATCAGATCCTGGAGGCTTAACCCAGCAGAAGGTTAAGTAGTCTTGTCCAAGGAAATACTGTGGAACGATGACAAGGTGCCAGAAGGAGGGGGCAGTTTGAGAACTATTGTTTTCTCAGACAGAGAGGTAGACACAGAGGAGGTTGCTATCCTGGTGATTAAGCAATAGCCTGAATCTTAGCTTGGCACTTGGAAATATTCTTGTAGAAGGAGAACTAGAAATAGCAGCATTTACTTGCTGTGAACCAGCATCAAGCTAAAATGAGAAATGTGAGGCTGTACCTTTAACTTGTCCATTAGGTTTATAGCATTCTAATCCCAAGGCATCTTCACCCGACAATAAAAGTCAAACAGACCACACTTTCCCATACTACTAGTCTCAACTTTGCTGATGAAAACCTATGACTTAATTATTCTTACCTGCCATCAGGATACTGTCCCAGGTATCTGGTCTTCAAATATGTACATGAAAGTCATTGTGCTGGGCCTGCCAGGAAACCAAGAAAAATGAGACCTGAAGCCTGACACTCTAAGCAGCCCATACTCTTACAGAAATAGCACGTTTACTAAAAACTAACAGGGTTGCCTGTAGGTACCACCAAAGGTAGGTGATAGGATTTCAAAGGAGAAAGATCACATTAGTCAGAAGCCAACCAGAACATTTAGTGGCTTTCCTTGCTGCGGTAGCTAGAATCATGTCCCCCCGAAAGACATGGCCAAGTCCTAACCCCTGGTCCTGTAAGTGGGGACTCCATTGTAAACAGGACTTTCTAAGATTCTCTTTGGGTGAGGCCAGATTGAATCAGGATGGGCCTTCACCTCGTATGGCTGAAGTCCTTATAAGCAGAGGAAATTCAGACACAACAAGTTAGGGGAAGCCAGAAGTAGGAGACAGAGAAGGAGTGAGCAAGATCACCATGTGATGGAGGCAGAGATGTGTCTACAAGCCAGGCACACTGAGGGTCCCTGGAAAGCCATCGCTGGAACAGTGTGGACTCTGGGAGAAAGCACAGTTCAGTGATATCTTGATGTTGGACTTTAAGCCTCCGAAATTGTGAGACAATAAGTTCCTGTTGTTTAAGCCAGTCAATATGTGGCATTTGTCACTGCAGCCCTGGAAAACTAAGACACCAGCCATTTTGGATTTTGGTAGAGGGAAGGGAAGATATTTTATGTAGAGAGACTGACTTTAAAAAAAAGAAAGATGTGTGTTTAGAGATCAGATAAATTAAGTCTGATAGGAATGCAGGGTGCTTGAAAGGTAGTGGAGGGAGAAAAAACTGGAAAAGTCAGGAAGAGTCACCTTGCAGGGGATCTTGAGTTCCATTCTGTACAAGCAATAGGGAGCCATTTAATTTTTCTGAGCAGAAGAGTGACAGGTCTTGAACTGCCCTTAATAAATATGAATCTGGAGGCAGAGTAGAGATGAAGAGACAAAGAACTAGGACCTGAAAGATGAACTTGGAGGTATTGGGACTAATAGTCCAGCTGAGCAGTAGTAAGGGTAAAGGCAGAAGGATGAAGAGGAGGAGACAATCATGGCAGATTTTTAAAACGGCACAGAAAAGAAGTGACAACCAATTGGGTGTCAGAAAAGAGGGAGCAATTGGTATAGTTTTGAGCATGTTGACTGAAAAGAAAGAGATAGAATAAGCAGGTTTGTTTACAGTGGTGACAAGGAAGATGATGAGTCAGCACAGGGTATTTTGGGAAGTTCTTGCACACAATACACGGAAGTTTGAGACTGGAGCTATGGGGAGAAGCTAGAGATAATTTTTGGAGGGAGTTCTATAGTGGAATAGTTGAAGGCCAGTGCCTTGATTTGCCAAGCTATGACAAATACCACACAGTTGGTTGGCTTAAACAACAGAGATTTATTGGCTCATAGTTTCAGAGGCTAGAAGTCCAAAGACAAGGTCTCAGGAAGGCCACACTCTCCAACATTCTGGCGCTGGCTTGCGCAATCCTTGGGGTTCCTTGGCTTGCATCTCTTTCCCACCTCTTGACCATCTCCCTTGTTCCCTCTCTTTTCCTCCCTCTCTCCCCTTGTGTCTGCTCTTCCAGTTTCTGCTGGCTTCTGGCTTCTTCTTGTGCCTTCCTCTGACTTCTGGCTTCTTCTGGTTTCCAGTTTCTACTCACTGGCTAGGTCTGAATTCTCTCTCTTTGCAAGGCCTCCAGTGAAACGGATTAAGATCCACCCTGACTCCTCTTCAAAAGGTCCTATTTACAATGGGATCACACCCAAGGGAACTTGGATTCAGATAAGATTAAGAGCATGTCTTTTGTTGGGGGTCATGATTCAATCTACCACTCCCAGAGAACAGCTGATCTGTGCAATTAGAGGCTTTTGAAAGAGGAAAAAAAATATTCAAGGAAGAGAAAATAGCAAGCTAAGCTCTAGAGGGAGGAGACAAGACAGAAAAATGAGGAGAGGTTGGAGTGACAGGATCTTAGTGATGGCAGTTTAACATAAGCATTTGTGATAAAATGTGTCAGTCACAGAGGGTTGAGGAGAACTAGAAGAGAGAGGCCGTTGTTCATGGCAACTAAGTGGTCTTTGGTGACATTTAAGAGGACTGTTAATTGGAGAGTGAGATACAGGAAGCTAAAGGTTTAAAGCAGAGCTTGCAAATTGCAAGTCTATAGGCTAAATCCAACCAGAAGAGGTATTTGATTTGATCCTCAATATTTGAAAAATTAAGTTAATTGCTAATATTTTAAAAATTGATAGAGTTCACATAAAAGTCTATAGTGCCAAACCTAAGAGAGCTGGTCACCTGGGGACCTCCCTTCTCTCAGGGTAGGTGTTAGCTGGATCCCCTATAGAGAGGGGAGACCCCTCTAGTTTGCCATAGGTCCACCCAGCCTAGTTGTCTGTTTGCACCTTTGGCTAAGGCAGACAGGTTATTTACACAGACTACTCCTTAGAAAGTCTGGAGATGAGAAACTCGGGGTGCTCTGGAGAGGAGGAAGAAATAGTTGTGTAAGGATAATAGAGACTCAAGCTACATTTTGTGTTGCCCAGGGGAAGGATTTAGGAAACAATTGGAGACTGAAGAGGCAAGGGGGAAAGGAATGATTGATGAAACAAAAAGTGTACAGAGGAGCTGTAAGAGAAATGAACTTTGCAAAGGAGAGGGAACATCTCTGTCTTTGAAATAAGAGCAGGAAGATACAGATGGAAATGGCAAGGAGGGGGGGCGCAACTTTAGAATGGAGAGGAGGGAACTAACGGGACATTCTTGATGTTTTCAACCAGCCTGGGATTATGCCCTGTGTTGGGTGCGCCGATGAAATGGGGCTGAAGTGAGGGCTGGCCAGCCCCTGTGGACGGGGCCTAGGGCAGGGCAATAATTTGGCAGCTTTTGAGTAGATAGTCTTTAAATATTTGTCCAAAAGTCATTTTAGGATGGCAAGGAGAAGCTGATTTTTTCTTTAAAAATTGCATACTTAGGTTTAGATTTAAAAATTAAGCCTTATTGTATACACCAAATATAGCATAACATTTAGACTTAGTTGAAATTGTCTTTCACCTCACATATTTTCTGGAGTTAGGCACTCTCATTTACTAGATATAGAGAAGACTATATAGATAGTGGTCACATCTTGCTCAAAATTTATTCAAAAGATTTTTTGTTCTGATTTCCATGGTAGCAAAACATTTTCCATTTTTCTATTGTTCTCTTTCTTTCTCTCTCTCTCTGTCTCTCTCTTAGAGTTTTTTTCCCAACCATATAATTTCATAGGAGATTTATTGGAGTGTTCCAGGTTGAAATAATAAAGTGAATCATTTGCTACTGGTAAGAAATACCATCCCCTGCGTCATAAAATTTCTACATTTTGCTGGCCCCTTGGTGCTGACCTCGGGTGTGCCATCCGCTAATCTCAAGATCTGTGACTCAGCCTGTGAGAGAACCATTCAACTCACTGGAGCACTCCACAGAGAAAAGTCGGTGCCATGAGGGGTATTTTTAAATTTATACTTTGGTGGAAGCCGGCAGTGGGATTATATTTGGCAGTTGATATAGTTTCATGTGGAAAACTGAGTTAACTGGCAACATATTTCAGACTCGCTCCCGTACTGGTTGAGTGCCCTTTCCTGAGCCCCTGTAGAAGGTGCTTGGTGAACTCACCTCTTCATCTGCATTTGGATAGGGCTCGGCATTCATATGGAAGCAGTTTGCTGTCGATATTATGGAGGATGTGAAAGGAGTCCCTTCTATAAACAAAAGGAACTCTAAGACTCAGAGAGGGGTTTACTGATCTGTGGCAGAGAGACAGAGACCAGAATGATTCTTTCAAGAGGCTTAGCAGAAGGCGCATTGGCCAAATGATGGCGCATGCACACTTTTACCAGGCAAATGGGGGCTGATGGTGGCTTGGAGGATGAGAGCAGCTTTTTAAGGAGGAATATTGTGGAGGAAGGGGAATGAATGAAACGAATGAGTGTGGGAGTCTAGGAAACTGTAATGGGGAGAGGTCCAAATTTTAGGTCACTGCTACTGTGTTAGTGAAATATTTTTTAAAGTTTCTGTTTAGATACAAGTCTGTACAATGATAATTTTTAGAACTCTTCTCTAAGGTGTGTGAATTGCTCTGAGGGCCCTTTCTACAAGCTTCATGTAATTTAAAACACTTCCTATTTCCACAGTGTCTTTGGTCTAAAACGCACATCCAAATTGTAGTGCCTTGTGGCAACCTTCAAATTAATAGCTGTCTCATGCGACTGAACATGACATATCACTTTAACTTTCGTTTCAGGTTTCCATCGATCATAACTGGGTGGCATTAGTCGCTCACCCACACTGAGCAGAGTGGTAAGCCCCGTGAAAAGAGTTGTCTAGTTAAAAGGATTTGGTCAGCAGTCTCAGAGGGATAAACACTAGCATCATTATGATCACGACCACGTTAGACTCCTGGTCTTAGTTCCCTTATTTTAAACTGTGGGGGGCGAGCTGGGTGGTCTCGAAATTACCTTCCCCTTTTAAATGCCTGAGGATTTGAGCAACAAGCTGGGTGGGTATGTAGAGTCTGAATGTCAGGAGAATAAGAGAGCAGCAGCACAGACTTCTTGGGCTGGGGTTTGTACTTGTTGGCCTTTGTTAGGAAAGCTAGGCCATTCATAGCAGTACCTCAAAAAACTCCTCTGGATTCTAAGAAGATAATTCTTGTCAATTACATGTTTAAATCTCCTTAGAGCTAGAATGTACATTTTTAGGCTAAAAACTGTAGAGCTGTTAGAGAACTTGTGTAATCAGTGTGCATAAAGTACTTATTCTTACTTTTTAGGATTTAGGACATGGCGCTGCCACTTTAAATGATCCCCACGGCCTTTGGTTTTGCCCCCTTGTATTCTGATGTGTGGTGGTAGGATACGGGGGGTCCAGGACCTGGAATACAGGATCCAGGAAGGGGATGTGTTTTCTCTAAAATTATCCCACTGTATGGCCCCCGTAGGAACGGAAACTTTCCTAGGGAAGTTCCTAAGGAGTGTTGTGAGTCCTAAGGTAGTTTTACCGATTTTCCCTGTCTTTTTGGAGCAGTCAGCATCTAAATGCCTTTTTGCTGTAGTATTATGGGCCATCATGGAAGAACCCTATGAGAAAAAACCTCACTGGCTCTACCTGGATAACCCATTCCAATGCCCAGAAACCCACACTTTCCAAATTGCATATTTATCTTATCTACAAAAAGAGTATCATCAGCAGCTATTCTGTCAGGTACATAATGTATTTCTTGATCAGGACATCTGTATATTTTGGTTTGGTAGCCCAGCTTTTTTTCTGGCTATTTCCACCTGGACAGCTGTGCAATGGAACATGTCATTCACTGGTTGTACTTACTGAAGATTACAAGAACTAGCCAGTGAACTCTGGTGTACTACCATTTAGCTACTGGATTTCCTAAAGCCTCATTCTACGTGAGCACATCATCTGAATCCCATAGCCCAATAGGGTGCCGTTTAATCAACTGCTTCATTACCACATATCACTGACTGCTGACTTCCCCTCCTGGAATGAAGAAATCCTTACTGACCTTAAATTTGGAAATGGGAACTAGAAATCTGACAGGATTCTCTCTCTTGGACTCTGTGGGACTGGAGTTAAGTACCCTGAGAAGTTTTTGTACCTAGTGATGTAGAAGTTTAAGGTTTGAAGCTACTGTGGGCTCTGAGTTATAAACAACAGGCTAGGAGTGTGTGTGTGTGTGTGTGTGAGAGAGAGAGAGAGAGAGAGAGAGAGAGAGAGAGAGAGAGAGAAAGAGAGAGAGGAAGGAAGGAAGGAAGGAAGGAAGGAAGGAAGGAAGGAAGGAAGGAAGGAAGGAAGGAAGGAAGGAAGGAAGGAAGGAGGGAAGGAAGGAAGGAAGGGAAGAAAGAGAGAGACTGTAAAGATTTGGTCATTTTATTGTGTATTAGAAGGCATAGTTTAGACACAATTGTGCAATATTTTTGTTGATTGCTTTATCAATCATACTTGTGGCTATTGCAGTGATTCCCAGGGCCTGTCTTTCTGACAAGCATACAGTACATGATGTAACTTTCTCACTATAATCAGAAAAACAAGATTATCATCTTCGTCCCCCAATGATAGCTTCATTGTGGCAATCTGGCTGCTAGATTTCTACAGCACATACTTTGAATATTTTATTGAAATATATTTAGAGGTGGCATATCCTTTTTATTTTTTAATATAATTGTGAGGTTCCCAATCATTCCATTTAGTTTTGATCTCTGAATCTAAATGTAAATGACTTCTTAGAATCCAAGCAGGGAGACTGGGGAAATGGAAGGCACCCTTGACATGGCACCAGGAAGACCTGGTTTGAGTTCCTGCTCCCTTAGTCACTGACTATGTGACCTTGAGCAAGATACTTGGCCTCTCTGCTATGTCTATGCAACTGGGAAAATGACGCCTGCTTTTTCTTTAATCTCACAACAAGAGAATTGCAAACAGATGTATCTTGGGAGTTGCTTTTACATGAAGGGAATTATAAATAGAATGTGTTTTTATTATGATGATATTCTTCTCCCCTTCCCCCAGCCTCTTTTGTTACCTCATGTCAGAGGTTTCAGACACTTCCAGTGTCTGACAAGACAAGGTATAATACTGTGCTTGAGGGCAATGATTTCTAAGCTTAGCCCTAGTGGATACCGGCTGGGGCAATATTGACTAGAAGTGGTGTGAGCAAATACTCTTACCTTGCTCCTGATCAGAGGAGGAATGTGTTCAATATTTAGACATTCGGTATGATGTTAGCTGTAGGTTTCTCCTAGATACTCTTTATCAGAACAAGAAAGCTCTTTTCTCTTCCTGGTTCACCGGTAGTTTTTGTAATGAATAGATGTGGAATATTGTCAAAAGTTTTTGCTGCGTACGTGGAGATGATTATGATTTTTCTCCTTTTTCTCTGTTACTGTGGTAAATTACACTGAGCTATTTTTAAGCATTGAACTAACTTTGCCTTCCTATGATAATACTCAGTAGGTCGTGAGGAATTAGCTCTTTTATATATTGCTGATATTTGAAGACAGTTGCAACTACGTTCATAAGTGGTATTAGTCTATACTTTTCATTTCTTGTAATGACGCTGTCAGATTTTTGTGTCAGGGTTACACTGGCTTCCGATTTTCTGTGTTTGTGTGAGAGTGGTATCATTTTTTCCTTATATGTTTGATGGAATTCATTAGTTAAGTTTTCTGGGCCTGCAGTTTCCCTTGTGGTGAGGTTTTTAACTGAAAATACAATATCTTTAATAGTTAAACTAGATATAGGTAAATTTAATACATTCAATAAAATAAATTTAATAAACAGTTACATTTAGATTTTCTATTTATTGTTGTGTTTTGGTAAGTTGCATTTTCAGGAATTTGTCCATTTCATTTAATTTATTGTCATAACACTGTTTCATAACATTCATTTATTGTTCTTTTAATAATGGCTGTGGTAACTACAGTGAAAGGCCCCCTTTCATTCTGTTATTAGTCATTTGTATTTTCTGTTTCTTTTTTCTTGATCAATCTTGGTAGAGATTTTTTGTTTTATTAGTAATTTAAAACACATTGTTGTTTGTTATCTGTTGTTTGGTTTCTAGCTCAACAGTATCTGCTCTTATTATGGATGGTAAATTTGGTAGTTTTGTTTTGTTAGGGATCTGTTTCACACTGGTGTTAGGGAATTATAATATCAGTAATAACTAATAGCTAATAATAAGCTACTTGTTAAACTTCTCTCTGCACTGAGTTCTGTGTCATGCACTTGCCACAAGTCATCTCTAATCATCCATGCTTGCTAGGTAGCTATTATTTTGCCAGTTTTACTATGATGGAATAGATATTCCGAAGGGTTGCATGTCTTGCCCAGAGTCACACAACTGCCAGCGGCTGGTCAGGAACTTGGAACCAGCTGATTGCCAAGCCTGTGGTCTTTTTACTGTACCAGGTTCCCCCTCCGTAGGGATTTGACAGTTTATGTTTGAGCTGATGGCTTTGTTTTCTCGTATCTCTAGCTTTCTTCTTATCTTTCCGATCTCATGCACTTCTTAGTCATCCCCATGGGTTTCTCATGCAGAATGTCCTCCCTAGTCCTTTCTGTCAGAACAATCCCTTCTCATTTAAACCTCTGCTAAAGTCTCAACTCCTCCTCACAGTTACTGTGAAGCAAACCTTACCTGACTTTGAGAAATTTGCCCCATTGCGGGTGGTCTTGTTATTGCAGTTCTGCAGGGGAGACCTGAGAGTATGATTTCGTGCTTCAAGATAATACAGTTAATTGACAATTACTTATTAACTTTTAAAAAACAGAGTTATCATGGTTTTGATGACTCATACCAGTCTAATTTCAAAAAGTACACCAGGCAGCTTAAAACAGCACATATATGATGGTTCTAGGGACTTTATGTGTATTAATCCTTTTCCTCATAAAAATCCATGAGATCAGGATTATTATTCTTTGCCAAGTCCACGTACTGAGAAAGGAACATGTTCAAATTAATGCCTCTTTTCTCCAATGCCCAAGTTCTTCCTACCATATCTACCTTCCTCTTTACCACACAGCAAAGAAGATAATTAAAAATATAAATCATACAATAAAGTAGTTTATAACATAAATCACCAGGTGCCTATGTTGCATTAATATTTGGAGATTAGTATTAAAATTTTCTCTGAGCTTCCTGGTAAAAAGGAAATAACAGAGAAAGAGAGAGAGAGAGGCCTATATTAATACAATATGCTTGCTCTGATATATTTAAGCATAAATTTGAAATGGTAAACTTGGGGAATTTTCATTAAATTAAAAAGAGACTGCAATTAAATGAAAAATATTTGAGACCATTGCTATTCATTTTCAAAATGTTTTAAAAGTAGATGGCTTAAGGCCCTGAATCAAATCTCAGCCTACCCCTGTCCCTTCGATGCATAGGTCTCACTCAAATGCCAGTATGAAGGAGATCTCACCCGTTTGCAGAAAACCCTATTGGTCAAAAGGGCCCTACTATGTGTATACAATAAAATAATCACATATGTATTGTTTTTAATGTTTTTATATTTTTTGTTTCCACTCTCCTTAAAAGTGGAGACCCCTATTCTTTTTTTTTTTTTTTTTCTTGTTTGTTTTTTTTTTTTTTTTTTTTGAGACCCCTATTCTTGTTCTCTCACATCTTTCTGCGGGACTTATCAGATGAGGGCTGTTATATGCTCGTTAAATATCATAGACAGACAAAAGTGCTTTGAGGCCATGAGATGAGACATCCATGAGTAAACAGGGGAAAAATGAAGGCGACATAGATGCCTGGCAAGAGAGACTGATTGTGCAAGAGGGAAACAGTCTTTGCAGCTTCCCCATCTGCTTGCAGGACTACTTGTGCGGGCTTCGGTGACCTCAGATGAGGAGGTGAGTAGCACTTTATGCTGTCACCCTTCCCCTCCACCATGGATTGAGACCCTTGGTGGGGTCATAAGGCATCTGTGATCTGCCACAACTCCAGGTTGGGGTGGATATTCAGGCAGATATTTGCTTTTTTGAGCAACCAGACAGACTGTCTCCTGAGATCTGACCAAAACTGGAACTTGGAGGAGTTTCAACTGGCTTTGGTTCAAACCAGACAAACTGAAACAATGCTAATAGTCAGGGGAAGGAACCTCCGAACCCAAGAAATGCTTACTCACCTTCAACCCAAAGTAGCTTTAGTCTATATCCTCAGCGTAATTATGTAAACAGTCCGAGAGCCCTTCTGGACTCCCTCACTATGCAGAACCATGCATACAGTTTTGTATGGGGAGAAATAATGGTTGAAGAGTAAGTGATAGTGTAGCCATGTGGCATGTCATGAGCCACAGGTAGAAGCATATTCACAATGCAGAAGATTCTTAGTCTGTAGACAATTAGCCTCAACTACTTAGAGAAATCCTAAGGATGCCATTTATTGAGTGTTGGCCATGATCAGAATGTTAGATACATCTAATTGTCTGGACTCAAATATTTCCTAAGATATAAATAAAGTGGATGGGAGAATTGGTGAGGACATTGCCTGTGCTTGCCAATACTCTGGAAGCAGGTGGTCTGCTAAGCTGATGGCAGCCCACCTGGCCCTGTGGACCTAAGGCCTAACCCCTGGTGTGTTATACAGTCCATTGCTTGAGTTGGGGCAGTAAGAGTTAACTTGAAGCACAGTAGCCAAGCCACTTCTGTGGCTTCTCTGTCTCTCTCTGTCTCTCTCTGCTTCTCTGCCACCATCTCTGTCTCTGCGTCTCTCTCGTGCATGCACACACACAGACCCTTGTTCAGGGAGGCAGGTTGGAACAGAGAAAATGATTTAACTTTTGGAGCCTTAAATGAGAGCCTATTTATTAGTGAAAAGCAAACAAAACAAATTGCATACGGGGTCAGCATGCTCTGGAATGCAGAATTGTTTGTTGCCAGTCAGACAGCCGCCTGACCTTGGGCTTATATAATGTTTCAGCAACCCAAAGTGATGTGGATGTTTACTGCAGGCCTGAGCCATAAAATCAAAAGGAGATGATCAGGGTCACTAACTCTGATCATTAAGACCCTCAACAAACAGTTCAGCCCAGGGCAAAGTAGTTACTCAGACCAAGTCTTCCACATTTATGAAATACCTACTATTTTGCCAAAGTCTCTGTGGATAGAAGGAAGAAAAGACCCAGCCTCTTCCCAGGACATGCCTTCAAGGATTATGTTGAGGTCTAGCTGGGAGTCAGAGGAGCAAATAATGGTGAAGTGATAATTATTAAAATGGTTTTTATTTTAAACAAAATGCCTTGTGTGAGCACAGCAGAAGGGAGGGTCTAAGTTCAACCAAAGAGTCAGAAAAAGTTCCCAGAGGAGGTAAAACTTGAAGGAAGAGAACTTCACCCACCCTGCAAAAAAGGGGTGATGAGGTCGGAGTGGAGGTGCTTTCTGGACAGAAGAAAAAGCAAGTTCAAGGCGTGAGGAACATGGCTATACTACAGACTACTAAAAATAATTCAGTATTGTCAGGCTTGAGGTGGGGAGGGGCAGGAGATGGCGGGTGGGGTGGGTGAGGGAGATGGTAGCCAGATTAAGAGAGGTGTCATGTGCATATGTCATGCTTATGGTGCTTTCATTTTATCCTGTGGAGAAGGGATGCCAGTGAGATGACGTGAGTGGAGGGAATGATTTGGCCATGTTTGCTTATTGGAAAGATCAGCATAACGGCCTTGAGGAAGAGACGTTGGAAGGTAGGTGACTGGAGGATGACGAAGCAGACCTGTGAGGGAGGTGGAAGGCCACATTGCAGCAGACACACTGAATCGGAGACCCTGAGGAATTGTTAGGCTCAGGCGAATAGTAAGAGAGGGGGCAATGGGCTGCAGGAGTGAGAAGCACGGGCAGGGCTTCACCACTGGCCTGGGAGTAGGGACTGAATAGCCAGATTGTGTCAGGCTCTGAGGGGTCCTCTGATGTCCTGCAGGTGACAGAAGAGCCGGGTCTGACAGGGAAAGCCATCCTAGGGCTCGATACCAAGTTAAAGACCAATTAAAGATTAGCTCAGATCTTATTTTGAGCTCAAAGCCTGAAGAAGTCCGGAACGTTTGCATTACATCTAGCACCCACAGGCCCTCAGTGGTCTGGCCCAGTCCTCTTTCCTCATCCTCATTCAGGCTTTCCCTCCCTTAGTTTTTCCGTCTAGCCACAGGGCACTTTCTCAGATTCCTCAGTTGGTCCAGGCTCTTGTACCACTTCACAGCCTCCATGCAGGCTCTTTCATCTGATTGGCATATGTATTCCCTTAACTCTTTGTGTGGCTGGGGGAAAGGTCAGAGTGGCTTCTAGGAGGAGCCATATTGCAACAGGGACCTATAGGTTGGGTAGGTGTTAGCTAAGTGATGCTACCACACACCCTGCAGTTCTCCTGCCTAAAACTCAACTCTTTGTAATTTACCTGTTCACACCTCTCTTTCCTGCAGGATTTGTAACACTAGGTTACCAGTGCCTAGAGCACAGTAGATGTCTGTTGACTGAACTGAGTTAGGCACTGGAATGGGAGCTGGAGATATAGCAGGGAACAAAACACACAAAAATCTCTGTCCTCAGGGAGCATGTATTTCAGGTGGTGAGACAAACAATAAGTAAAGGAAACAACATATATAGAAAGTTAGATGGTGAAACATGCTATAAAGGAAAAATAAAGTGGAAAGGGTGGTTTGTGACTCTAAATAAGGTGGTCAAGGAAGGCTTCCCTGAGAAACAACTTGCAGGAGGGGAAGGGCAATCATTTCGATAGGTGGGAGAAATGCCTTCCAAAAAGAGGGAAGTGTCAGGGCCAAGATCTCAAGCTGGGCAAGTGCTTAGCTTATTGGAGAGCTGCATCGAGGCTACTAGGGATAGAGTGAAGGCTGAGAAGTGGGGTGGTTGTGGAATAGGGAAGCAGATTATGCAGGGAATGGTCAACTTTGTCCTCCATTCTGAGAGAGATGGAAAGTTGAATTTATTCTCCCTAATATCCTGTGCTATGCATCTTTCCCCTTTCCTGCCCCTTCCAATCAAAACTCACTGGTGTGCAAGGTGGGACATAAGACTGGCCTGGGTGCTTATTAAAGTCAACATTATCAAAAGGTAGGAGTGCTGCTTTATGTTAAAAGGGCCTAAAGAGATAGAGCAATCAAGCTTAATGCTTGAAGCTTGATTTGATCGGTACAAAGAAAACCATTCTTAGGATAATGAGAGAAATTAGGATGTGGACTAATATTAGATGAAATTATGAAAATATTTTAAATTTTCTTAGTTGTGACGATGGTATTAAGGTTACGTAGGAGCATATTCTTATTCGGGGAAGATACATGCAAAAATATTTAGGGGTGAAATGTCATGATGTCTGCAACTTACTTTCAAATAGTTTGGCACACACACACTCACATGGATAAGTAGATAGATAAAGCAAAGGTGCCAAAGTATGAATAGTTATTGAAGAAGGCATTATTATTCCTCAGTAGTGGGTACATAGATGTTTGCTGTACTAGTCTTTGCAAATTTCATTTTAGAAAATTTTTTAATTTAAAAGTTGGGGGAAACATCTATGCTATGATACACTTATTTTGGTCCCCTTTCGCCTGCTCTTATTCATTCTCATGAGATTCTGCCCAGCCTCCTAGGCAATCTATTTACTCTGGATCAGAAATATTGGCCTCTGGAGACTTAAAGAAGACAGTGAAAAGAGATTTGGTGGTGGTGTCAGTGTGGGTGGCATTCCAAACCCTTTGTGACTGGCGGGCCCTAACATGACAAGACTGTTAGTGAGTCAAAGGATAATGGAAGTCTCACAATTTTAAAAGACACTGCCGGAGCAAGGGAAGGCAAAGAAGAAATACTGCTTGGAGGGGCTAACGCCTCTTTGCAGTACATGCTTTTCCCCGGTCTTGGAGGTTCTAAATTATTCCACTGTTTACCTGCTGCATGACTTGACAAAGGGGAAATGTGATTTAGAAACTCAGCGGCCATCCACAAAGTCTATTTCCAGCCAGGCGGTTACCAGGCAATGTCAGGGGATTGAGGTCTGGTGTACTAAGTACCAAATTTAATCCAAGGGCCAATATGTCTGTGAATATCAGGAAAGCTCATCCACCCTTTACATGGATCAGATCAATTCCATACGGTATTTTCCATGTGGAAGCAAGAAATAGCACCTCTGAAAAGCTTGGCCTAGCACCTTTGGATCTCCTGATGAAATTTCAGCATATAAGTAGTATGTGAGAATTTACACACATACACACACACACACACATGCACACACACACTGCCAGCCAGACAAAACAGAAAAAAAAAAAAAAAAAAACAGTAGCTCTGGAAAAATAACTTAGCTCTCAGAGCAATGAAGAATGTAGGTGGTAATATACAAAGGATTCCCTAAAGACAGAACCGTTCTCGGCCTTTTATTTAATGACAAAAGTCTTTTGCTTTGCTGCAGAAATAATAATAAAGATAAAAATCATGTGAAACTAAGGGAGAAAGTAGAAAAATGGTCTTTATTTGTAGGTTTGTCTCCTCTTGGTGCAGTAATAATAACAGTAGCGACCACGAGTACAACAGCCAACACTTTTTATTGAGTGCTTGCTCTGAGGTACATGCTATTACTGTCCTCTCTTTTAGGGAGCTGAGGCCCGGAGAAGATAACTCGATAAAGTCACATGGCCAATAAGTAACAGAGACGGTGTTTGAAAAGTTTCTTGAGGTAAGCTGAACAAAAACAATCCTCTTTTTCTAGAGTCATATTTTTCTTCTCTCCTCTCTCCATGGTAAGGTTTGGTCTGGGACCCTCTGCAGCCCTAGAGGGTATTGAAAATGTTAGTCCCACACAACCCTGGGAAGGCACATCAGCAAGTAGCCTCTTTAGAGGAGTGGTCCCCAGTCTGTGACTCTTGATCTTGGGGCACCAATGATTTCTGTTGTCACTAGCAATAGCTGGCTATGTGCCACGTCTTCTGCTACGCACCTTTTTAGTAAAAAAATCATGTTGCAAAGTAGGACTAAGTTATACATATACATACAATATTTGGAAATAAAAATTTCATGAAACAACCTCTATCCTTACTATGTGTGATACACTTTGTTATTTTCCATTTTATTCTGTTTCATTTTAACAAGTGTTGGTAGAGACATTTATCATGTCCTGATAAATGGAATGGCTCAAAAGCCAAAGTTGGGAAAACACTTCTTTAGCTCATTTCAGTTTTCACAGTCATTTTATGAAGTCAATGTAATTTTAATACCCATTTTACAGATGAGAAAACTGAGTTAAATAGTTGTATCCAAGGTCATGCAGAGAAACCAAATTTCATGGCTTATACTTTGCATTATATTCGTTTTCAAAACGGACTTCATTGATGACAAAACCCCAGATTTCCAAGTTCTTATGTGCTTAGCACATTGTCTGTGGACTGAATAAATTAAAAGATCTTGCTTGTATGGGTAAATGGGCATTGCTTTAAGACTAAGTGCCTCTAAATTCATTGTAGTTTTAGTTAGTATGCATGTTTTCAATCAAATGATTTAAAAAGTACAACTTCAATCATATGGGGATCTGAGGAATTCTTTTAAATTGGAATTGCTTTTTCCAGGAAATGAATGAATCATGGAGGACACTGTCAGAAGAGTGGCTAGCAGGCTTAACCTGGGCCTTGTGAATTATATCTTTAGTTTCACCAACTTCTGACATTTGCATATGCATCAATTACTAATAGCAATAAATCACAACAATATTAGCATGTGAGTTTGCCACCAAAAGTAATTACTGACATTTTCATATCAAATCACAGATAAGGCAGATATTTTGAATCACTACATCAAAATTATGCTAGTTATTAGATTTACCATTACATCATGATACTTAATGCTTCGATAAGGAAGCACCTACATTAGTATACCACAAACTTTGTTTTGTAATATTTTGGTAATTGTGTTTCAATATAGTTCTGTTTTGTATATTTAAATACATCATTCAGAAAATTCTCGGCAGACTGCCAAAAGGGCATCACGGCACCAAAATGCAAGAAGGCCTGGGCTACAGGAGGAGGGGGAGGAGCTAGAAGAGGCTGATGGGCTTCAGATGGCCTCTTTAGAAATGGGTCCTTTTTCCAGCCACCCAACATTGGCATCAATTACTGTGGACAGCCTTGCAAAGGGAAAAACGGGGGTACTTGCATTTGCTAGGAGATGTGGAAAGTGAGGCACAGCGCATCCTCTGGTCTTTTAAGTCTTTCTCTTGGTTCTGTGTCTACTCTCTCTTGTGCCACAATTTCACATCTTTGCCTTCTTCTTCCTCCTTTGATATGCCTTTTCCCCCTTGCTTTTGATACACAAATTTATATAAGGATCTTAGAAGGGCTGGGTTTCACCAAATTTAAGTAAAGAAAGTCAACTTTGTTTATGGGGTGCCCATTGCTTATTGAATCAAGAAACCTAAATTACTAATTTTCTGTTCACACTGAGTGAGGAGCACTTATTTTTCTGGACTAGGTCTGGCATTAGTCTTACTATCATATTGTTTTGCAGAAGTAAAGGGCTAGAGAAATGACCAGTGTTTTAAATTATTTCTAGGCCTGCAATGTAAAGCACTTACGTACACTAAATAATAAATAACAGACTTACACCCTCACAGAAGTCTCTGCTTTGATGAAGCCTTGTTATGGTTTTCATTTAGTGTTGTGTTAAGTTTAGTCTCAATGTGTTGTACATTTACAGAAAAACAGGTTATTGTATGCTCCATGAATTGACATGTTGGACAGAGCTGAATTGTTTTACTCTTGGGATCATCAAATTACACAAACTTTAATTTACCTCTGAAATTCCTTTGACATGATATAAACTCCTTCCTACCATGTTATCAGAGTTACCTTCCTTCAGAGCAAATTGAATCCCTCCCTCCCTTCTTTATGATCTTTCCATGTTTCTTTGTTGTCAGTAGGATGGAGTCCATGGTGCTTAGGATGGTAGCCAGAGTTTTCATGGCTAGGCCCCTGCATACGTCTTCAGCCTCATGGCTGTCCATTTCCCCACATGAATCTCTACTTCAACCATTCTAAAGTCCTTGTAATTTCCTGCACACATTCTGATTTTGCCAACTTCCACAACTCTGCACAGGCAAATTCACTCTTCCTTCCTGCTTTTTGGCCTGGAAAACTCCTATTGGTCCTTTGAAAACCTCTTGAATAGCTCCCTCTTTCTAAAGACATCCCTTTTGTTGACCTCCATTCATCACCACCCATCCCATAGGGTAGCAGAATCTGTATGTGTTCACATATTGACTGATAGTGTTGAACTGAAAGCATTAAAACGGTGAGTTCACGGGGCCTTGTCCTCCTTTAAAATAATGGAATTCTCTTTGAGCACAAGGACGGTGTCTTCATCTTTCTATTCCAGGTACCTACCATGTGGCAGGCACTCACTTGATGTTGGATGAAAGAATATTATAATCACCCTAACCTAATTGATTAGTGATATTGGGAGGGTGCAGCAGTAAAATTTAACCATTACACACTGTATGGGATGCTTCTTGTGCCCTTCCTCATATCCTCTTAGCCCACCTTTTGACTGCAGCCACTACTGTGACAACTTTGTTGTCTGTTGGAACCAGGTAACTCTTGCTTTCTGACCTGGGGCATCCTTGCTGCTGCCATTGACCTTGCTTAGGCCAGGTCAATCATTCTGCTGCATGCACAGACTGGAAGTAGGAGTGAATTCAAATCCACTGGGGCAACGATGGGCAATAAGTGCTTCACTCCTGCACTGCTCAGAAAGATACACTGGGGGCTCATTCTACAAGGCAGCTCAGAGATCCCATGTGGGTGGTGCCTTATTTAGCCTTAACAGTGCCCAGCTCAATAAAGGACCCTTGGATTGGCTTCCGCTTCTTCCTATCCCAACCTGCCTACTCCAATTCCTCATAATCACTTCCCAAAATAAACTGTCTTATCTCAGGCTCTGTTCTCTGGGGGAAACCACACTAAGACAGAAGCTCTAATTCAAAATCAATTTTACTAAGTTAAATTTTTATTTATTTGAGAGATGTTTGGGAACTATTTGGAAGTCTCATAAAGAAGACACTAAAGAAAGATGGTATAGAATACAAATAAGAAGGATAGCAGGCACTATAATATATATAAATGTAAAGTATGAAATGGTTTTGTGAATTAGGCATTCTCCTTTCTTCAGTCAGGAGACAGATGCAGACAATTGCTTTGTTTTGTGAAAACTCTTCTCCATAATTCTACAGCTGTGTCTTAGATGGTAACTGAATAGTGATGTTTTTATCACAGCTTTACAGATGGTGAAGCCTTGCAGCTTTCTCTGAGCAAGTGGTGGGGCCCTAGAAGACAAATGTCTTTCCATCCGTAGGTCAGTGCAAGGAGCTTGAGTGTGAAAACCTACGCTGATGCCAGTGGGCCAGAGGGCTTGCTCTGGTGTGTGTGCACATGTGTGTGTACGTGTAACTGCATGCATCTGTGTGTGTGTATGTTTCCGTCTCTTTAAACACAAGGTATGAATTGAATTCCAATCTAATTATTTTAAATATCACACTTAGATTACAAATAGAAAAATGACTTTTTTTTTTTAGAAAATGGAAAATACTGGGTAGTAAAGTTGGTATCTGAGACACTATACATTACCAAATGCTTAAATCACAGAATTGTATCTTTTGGAGCTAGAAGAGACATTCAAGGTCACTCAGAACTGGTTTCTAACAGAGCCAGGACCAGCCCAGTCCTTTGGAATCCCTTTCTCATGGTCCTTCCAGTAGAGCACATGGCCTTCCTTTGATGATCTTCTTTTAAACCAGCGATTGGGAAACTTTTCCTGTAAAGGGCCAGATAGTAAAAAATGTAGGTTTTGTAGTCCAGATGGTCTCTGTTGTAATTCCTCAACTCTGCCATTGTTGTGTAAAAACAGCCACAGACAAAACTTAAATGCATGAGCCTGGCTGTGTTCCAATAAAACTTTATTTACAAAAAGGTGGTAAACCTGATTTGGCCTGTGGGCCGTAGTTTGCTGACCCCTGTTATAAACCACTGATGTCGTGGTGATTTCTGCCTGCTGAAATCCAAGAGACGACTGGGTCTTAGAGAGTTAAAGCCTCCACCTAGCCTAGTGGTGAGACAGGCTGCTGCATCACAGCCCACACATGATTGGGCTTCCTTCCAGGCCTGCGTGTACACAGACTCTGAGCCAGAAGACAGGAGAGTGAGCCTGGCACCCACAGCGCTCCGGTTTCCAGAAGAAATCCCAAATTTCCTTCCTGTGTAGATAAAGGAACAATTGTATCATGGGAGAACTTACTGGAAAGTAATGCAGGGTCACCAGGAAGGAGCAGAAATCCATTCCTCAGTCACAGTCTTCTCAGTCTGGTTGGGAAGTTCAGCTAGACTGTGTATCTGACTTTGGCAAGTTTCCAGGGCCCTTACACTCATGGGATACTGTACTGGGTTTCGATGACTTCTATGGCCGAGTCGGTACTTCCTTTGGCTGCTCCAGCCACCCCGTTGTCCTCACAGTCAAATAAATAATTCCCACCCCCCCCTCTATTTTTACCTTCAGTTATCATCTGCCAGTGTAAATCTATTGTTCCTGTCCAAATAGCAAATAGACAAAGGTTGTTTTCTCTCAATTTCATGTTCCACAAAACTTTACAACTTGACTTTTGAGTTTTCTACCACATGCTCCATCTCTAGGACCTGGTCCCAGGTCTGAGGGCCTAGGAGGACAAACTTTTCCTCAATGAAGGTCAGTGTAAGGGATTTGGGTGTGAAACCCTCTGCTTTTGCCAATGGGCTGGGTGGCTTCCTCATATGTATGAGTATGTGTGTGCATGTGTGCAGATGTGTGCATCTAAAAGCTGAGCTTGGCCTTTAAATTAGGAGATCACCTTTCCTTTGGGCCTCTCTCTTCTGGGAAAGTCCTTCAGCAGCCTGAGTGCTCTTGGACCTTGAGTGGATTTTCTCTGGCCATCTCTCTACTCTGGCTGTCTCATTTTTCACCATGTGAATCCCCATCATGGCCCCTTTAAAAGTTGAAAGAGACAAAGATTTTAAAAGGACAGGGGGAATTTTCAATGGGTTTAAAAATCTGATCTACAAACCGGGGGCATTACCTGTTTTGATGATCAACTGGCCAGCCACACATGCTCCTGGAGGTAAGTTCCTAATGAGTATCTAAGTCTTTGGAGTTGAAGTAGTTTAGGGGGAAAAATCATGTTATTATTCTTTTCTCCAAGTAGCACTCTGGCTCCCTGGGAGAGAGATGCTAGTGGTTGTGTGATGAGGCAGCAGAAGTGAAAAGGAAGGAAGGAAGGAAGGAAGGAATATTTGATTATTTCTTCATAAACAATCAATCCCTTTAGCACCTGGCTACGGTTTCTGTTGCTGTGAGAAGCATATCAATGGCTTTAATATTCCATTGTTTGTGACTGGGAAGCGTTTGCTTGCGTTCTAAACTGCCTGACTCCCAGGCTGGCAACAAGACAGGAAATGCGGAGAGTATAAGGGGAAAACCCTAGCAAACATGCTTTAGCTTTTCCTTTAAGGCCCACTTTGGAATACCTGCCTTTCCCTCTTTTGTTTCTTCTGGTGGATTTTTAGCTACACTTTTTTTCTCCTCAAGATTGGCTCTATTGTTCTGCTCACACTAATGCTTTTTCTGTTAAATTTTTAATGACCTCTTTTGTTTTGATGAAATCCTTATCATCTTCAGTAATATTAATGCCGAGAAATGATTAATGGCCACAAATGGAAAAATAGCCCACAAAACAGGGGCCAGAACAGGGCGGCAGGGTTCGAGGAAGAGAGAAGTTATGTTGGGTGGATGAATTTGAAACGGCTCATTGCCACAAGGTGGCGATGTTAAAACGCCTCATTTTAGTGTCCTAAAACGGTTGCAAATAAAGGAAAACGCAATATTGAAGTCTTTCACATAAAAAATACCTTGTATAAAAAGAGTAGCGTGTTCATATGTGGTTCATGTGTGTGTGTGTGTGTGTGTTGAAGATGCTATCATTTTAGGAAGAAGTGAATGTTACGGGGGATTTTTTTTTTTTTGAAAAAGGAATTTCACGGTTGATACTCTTGTAATTCCAATGTTAGCATTTTAAATCATAATATTAAATCTATTTAATCCCAACCAGACCATTTCTAGAATCTTCCAGTGTGACATTCTAGACATCAGAATGATGGGTTAACTTGACCATTCCTCAATCCAATTTCATTCAACATAGAGAGCTTGTATACTAGGGGAATTTTTTGGAAAACAATTAGGATCCCATTAGGGGAAACATAGAGCCTGTAGGGTCTCAGATGTTCTTGAATGATTTAGGAACTCGGCTTGTGGAAAAGTAAAGTAATACTCTGTGGAAAATAAATCTTTACTTGAAAACTTATTGTCTATTATGTGGCTACCTTGATGAGGGTTCAATTGTTATTAAAAGTGAACATATTCATGCTTGTGCATTCTGTATGTGCATAGGTTGTCCATTTACTGACAGACACAGAAATGAAAAGCTATCACTCCACATCTTTTACATTGATGATGGGATGTTGATATAATGGTCCAGATAATCTTCTTACTCTTGAAGAAAGGCCAGGAATGGAAAAGGATACAATGCTAGTGATTAGAAATGCCCAGGATCTTACACTGATGCTCCCTCATTTTCTCCCCAGAGCAACTCTCAGGGTGAGGCACCGAGAAGTTAAGTAACCCATCAACTGTCACCAAGCCACGATGTGCTGCCACAAGAAATTATTCTAGGGAGGAAAATGCAGGAAAGTGAAAGGAGAAAGCTCTAGGTTGGCTTTTAGATAAAACTTGGTAAAATAAACAATGTGGATGGCCTTGAAAGAGAAAACAGATCTGCTCTATTCCAATGCCTCCCCCTCCTCCAACCAGATGAGGGCTGTACACATATGTCATAGATGTATAGATGTATTTTCTATTTCTCATATAATTTTCATCAGCTTCTGTCTCAGCATAATGATAACATTTTTCACCACCCACAAAGCCGGAGACCTAAGGAAACTGCTGGATTTGCCTTATATGGGGAAAGCAATACAAGTTGTTTGTAAAAAATTGTAACTGTGATATCTCCCAGATCATTCATATTTCAGAGGCTTTCGCCCAACTGGTAATGCAACTCATGATAAAGAAATTAACTGGTTCCTACTTAAGGAAAAGTGTGTTAATGAGAATATATTTGAAACTCCAAGGACAGTACCTGGAGATAAGCAAAACGGTTGCAGAATTTGAGTCTACAGTAATATAAGGAAAACAGTACTATTTTATTCTTTTGAAATGGCTGAAAGAACTAGGTATTTATTATTGGAGTTTCTAATTAAATCATATTTAGGGTAGTTATTTTTAGCCTATATTTTGCAGAGATGTTTCTGTGTCTACCTGGGAAGTTATGTGGAGGGAAAAACGGTGTGTGTGGAGGGGCTGGTGCTGTGTGAGTAAGAAATGTAATGGGGCAAGTGGGCTTCTGGTTGACCCCTCCTGCCAGCTACAGCAGGGAGGCTATTCCTGATACATTTAGGACCTGTGTATATTCCAAGACCCATAGTACATCCAGGATGTAAGTGGTTTATTTAGGACAATTCATCACACAGTTACACTTTAGATATTCAGATACTTCGATGATTTTTTTTAAGTGAGAAAAGGTCTGCTGTGTCCCATGGCTATCAGAATCGAAGATGACATATAATTGAGAAGAAAAAAATATCATTAGAGATCTCCAGAGAGATGCATCACAAAGGAACTGAGAGTCTAATTTGATAAGAATGTAAAGAATCTGTTTCTACATGACAAATCTTGAATCAGCTGGAGGCTGGTTAGTACAGAAGCAAGAACAACTCAGAAGCATTTTGACAGGAGCAGGAGAATTGGGGTTTAGGCTGAGGTTTCCAATTGTGTCTTCT
The DNA here is from genome assembly GCA_026826555.1 of Tolypeutes matacus. NCBI lineage: Eukaryota > Metazoa > Chordata > Mammalia > Cingulata > Chlamyphoridae > Tolypeutes > Tolypeutes matacus. The sequence continues at coordinate 1,594,507 of JAKSZT010053784.1, read as the reverse complement.
CGTGGTACTGAAACACTGACAGGAGGGTTTTATTTGTTTGTTTGCTCATTTATTCGTTCATATATATTACAAAGTAGTCTTTCTAGGCCCACTGTAGAGAAGTGAATCAGAACACCACGAGACTTCTTTGCTTATGAGAAAGGCGTGTTGTATATATTCTAGCCTATTAATTGTGTTTTCCAGACATTGTTTTTGGTGTCAAAAAAGTGCCACCTGCTTGTTGTTCCAATCCCACTGTTACATTTGCCTTTTTTGCTAATGATTTGCTGCAATTGAAACATGGTGTCACTTGGTTTAGTTCCCAGCTCCTCGAGACCACAGGAAGCACAGACAGGTACCTGCTTGATTCTCCGAGGCTGCAGACATTCCTTGGAGCGCTGTTGTGCAGTCCGCACCCTACTTCCTGTGTCAAGCCCGCATTCAGCTGTCGGGCCTTACCAACGGAGGGCTTGGGGGGATACTAGGCAGACTTTTGTTGATTTGGGCTCAAGGTCAAGCGATCTGTTTTAAAAACCTTCGGAGACTTAATTTAACAAATATTAAAAGGCTTCATAAAAGATGTTTAGTTCATGAGATTGAAGAGTCATGTTATCTTGGTATTTAATTAGTTAATAAATCATTTTGATATGACATTTCCTTTTTTCTTAAAAATTAAAAATTTCCCCTCATAGTAAAGGATTGACAAGAAGATAGCAATATCTTTAGTGATTTTGGGTAGAATGTGCTTTTTGCATTTATTTTTGTGACCTGCCCCCCCCTCCCCCGGCTCCAGTGTAGAGAAATAATGGAGGAAAAGGAAAATTTAGGGAAAGCCACCAAATGCAGGATCAAGATTCAAAATTAGATTTTTTGGGCTCCAAGTCCAGACACCGTTTTGGCACTACAAATAGTAGAAGGAATTCCAACACCTGACTGATGTGACGTTTTCATGGCATAGCATATGTAATAGATAATAAACAAGAACTTGAGATTTTGGCTCCATTTTTGAAATTCACATACACCAAAAACCAACTATTAGGGAATAACTTCCAAAGCATAAGTTTATTACTAATTTATTTATACAAAATATCATTCTATAAAGGATTGGAAATGGTCTGCAACAATGACATATGCTATAATGTAATGGTAAAATAGCAGCTTGAGAAGCCAGAAGATCTAGATCAGAATCAAAGACTGATAAAGAGCTTAATGAAAGGATTTATAAGGGCCCACACAGCTGTTACTTTTCTAGCCCCATATCTGACAGTGAATCCAATTATAAATAGAACCACAAGACAAAAAGTAGGGAACACAAAATTTCCCTGACAAAAATATCATCTGTGTGTGCTTAGAATTTTCATCACCCCATCCATCACTCATTTTACTGAACTCTAGCTAGTGAAAAAGTTTAATAGGATCAATTTACCTGTATGTTAAATCCCCATTTGTTGTTAGAGAAGGGGCATGAAGCAGATAAATTTTGTTGGCAGAATGAGTCGTGTCAGAGCTGGGGGCATGAGCCCCGCAGCAGAGCCCCAAGTGGGCAACCCACGGGCGCTGCTTCCTGGGAGAGGGGCAGCCGCTTGGAGCTGGGGAGTTTGGAGACCATTGTGATTCATATCACAGTTTTTTCTAGAGTTGATACGGATGTATTAGCAAAATCCCTAAGTTTACTTCTAAGAAAAGGATGAACAGGCAAGGAATGAATTTTGTATTAGTTTCCTAGGGCTGCCATAACAAATTACCACAAACAACAGGAATTTAATCTCTCACAGCTCAGGAGACCAGAAGTCTGAAATCCAGGTGTCAGCAGGGCTGTGCTCCCTCTGATGGCTCTGGGCGAGGATCCTTCCTTGCCCCTTCCTAGCTTCTGGTGGTGGCTGGCACTCCTTGGCCTTCCATGGCTTGTAGCTACAGTACTTCAGTCTCTGCATCTGTCATCACATGGTCTTCTCCCCTGCACATCTCAGTCTCTTCTCTTATAGGATACCAGTCATACTGAGTTTAAGGACCCACCTTACTCCAGTATGACCTTGTCTTAGCTAATTACATCTGCAACAACCCTATTTCCAAATAGCATCACATTCTGGGATACTGGGGCTTAGAACTTCAACACATCTTTTTTTTGTGGGAGCACAATTCAACCTATAGCACCCTATTATGAGAAGATACTGAATACTTTTATTTGATGTTGGCAATAACAGAATTATCATAATAAAGCCAAGTTAAGACACAGGAAAGTAAATGATTCAGGTTAGCATGATTTTGTTTCACAGTTTCGAAAACTTTCGTGTCATATTGTTATGCAAGGCACAGGCCCCTGCAGATGACCAGAGATGCCTGCTCTGGGCTGCCTTGGCAGTGATTCAGGTGGGTCTGGGGGCTTCCCCTGTCCCAGCAGGAGATGCTGCCCTCTCGCTCAGTTTCCCACGGAAAGTATGGCTTTTCTCCCCAGCAGAGAGGCCTACAACCCTTCATGGACCTCAGGAGTTTTGGATGCTGGGAAGCTAGCTTTCCCGGACAATTCCAATAAACAGCTGCATCTAAACCCAGACCACCTGACCCTCAGGAGTCTGTACCTCTCTGAAAAGGCTATTTTCTCATGGGTACCTTTAGAGATGATATAGAGACAAGGGGCCTGGGTTCCTCCACTGGTACGTAAACCATACTGCTTGTCCAGCAGAATACCCTGCCCTAGCACACCTCTCAGTGGGGACAACAGGTGGCCTCCTCTCTGCTTGCTGACCCTAGCTGTGCAAGTCTCCAGTTTCCCCAGTAAATCCCATTACTGAGCCCATACTCTGTTGACACTGTGGAGTTCCCTCAAAGATATGCACATCACAGGCTGCAATCCACAGGAGACTCACCTTTAGAACAATTGTTCTGAAGACAATAGGAGTGATATTCTTTTATAGTACAAGTTTAAATTGTGGGCTAGAGGTCTCTCAAATAACTTATGGCCAAATAGCATTTTCTTCATTATTAAAAATCTCTTTTATATTTAGGGTTAGCGCTCAACCTGGATCTAATTGACTCTTCTTAGGCACCACTATAGTCTCAAGGGGAAAAATGTTCCCTCTACTTGAATTCTAACCTCACTACTGTTAATGGGTTATGGTGTTTATTGTCTAATTTCAGACTCCTGAGTAATTGATGCAGCACACAGTGGAAGAACTCGTCAATGCAATCACTGTCACTAATGATTATTTATCCAATTCAGAAGAGGGACCCTTTCTGCTGGCTGCACCTTGAGTGAATCCTAACATTGGTCAAAAATCTGGGTTCTAACGTCATGAAAACAGTAAAGCCTTATGCAAGGCTTATTATTTTTTTTTATTGTTGCTGCTTGGCATTGGAACATTCGTTAATTCAATTCTGTCCTCTGAATTGAACTTTAACCAGGATTAGTTTTTTATGACACCAAAGGACATTGCTCACAATTGAGGGAAAATAAGTATTGACTTGGTTTTTACAGCCTTTCTTGTAAGCTTTGTGTGTGAATATAGTTGAGCTCTGTGTTTATTTTAATAAATAGATTATTATGGAGTTTCAAATAGGTCATAAGCCTATGTTTCGTAAACCAGAATATCTGCTTATAGTCAAAGCCTCATATCACATGTTCAGCTCACTTATGGATATTGAGATCTATATATCTCCCGCTTTCAATATTAACGAAGGATTTCATTACATTTTAGACAAAAATCCAAATCATTAAGTGAATTGAAAACTGGGTGCTAAGTCAAAGTGCTATACAAATTTACAATATTTTTAGAAAGTAAATGTAAGCAGAACTTTTTATAATAGATTGAGGATTACGCATCATAAGTAAATTTAGTTTCTTTATTTTTAACCCATATGTGCACAAAATTTTATTGATCATTGGTCAAAATCTTTGGTTTGAGACACGTGCGTTTCAATATTTTAATAATATATAATGAGCAGCCGTGAACTCAATGGTGATGTCCTGGAACAAGAACATCACCAAATGTAATATCTACTGTTCATGTTACTTTTTATGGGAATCAACTTTATTGTCCATACTGACTGTTATTATCATCATTATCATCAATTATTATTTCCTTGTGACTAAGCAACACTTTTAGATAGATTTTTAAAATGTACTATTAAATTTTAGCCCTGTAGGCTATGTAATTAAGAATTAAGTTAATATGACCAATACTCAATATTTTTGGTCTATCAAAAATCCTTTGGGACTTCTCTAATTGCAATAGCAGCCTAAACTGTTTACTTTAATGAGAAAATTATACTCCTAGCAGATATTAACATCCCATGTTCTTGGGGCTTACTGTCCATTTAGTTGTAATTCTTGTGTTGGGAATTGGATCATTTCCCCCATTAAGACATATTCAAGTGTTAATCCACATTCCTGTGGGTGTAAATCATTTGTCTATAGAACCTTTTGAAGATGCTATTATTAGTTAAAGTTGGCCAAATTGAATCAGGATGGGTCTTAATCTGTATGGCTGGAAGCCTTATAAAGAGAGAAAGCCACAGGAAGAGCCAGAAATCAGTAGAAGCCAAATGTCAGAAGAAGCCAGGAGGCGAGAGGACCGCCATCACCAGGATACTACTGACTCTGGGAGAAGGTATAGCCTTACTGACATCTTGATTTTGAACTTCTAACCTCCAAACTGTGAGCCAACAAATTCTTGTTTAAGCCAACCCATTGTGTAGTATTTGTCATAGCAGCTCTGGCAAACTGAATCCTTGGTGGATTAGGTCATTCATACATTCGTTTATTCAGTGAACATTTCCTGAGCACCGATTGCTTTTTGCTAGGCACTGAGCTTGGTGCTAGGGTTTCAAAGGCAAAGTGATGGAGGCAGAGTCATGGAGAGATCACTGTAACTCTAAGTGATGAGTGTGGGAAAAGCTCTGTGCATAGGAGTTTTTTTTTTTTTTGCTTTTTTTTCCCTTTATTTATTTTACTTTATTTATTCCCTCACCCGCCCCCACTTCCTGTCTGTGTGCATTCGCGGGGATGATCTTCTGTGTCTGTTTCCTGCCTTCTCTTCTCATCTTTCTCCTCCAGTCTTTCAGGGATTTGATCCTAGGGACCTCTGATGTGGGAGAGAGGCACTCTGCCACCTGCGCCACCTCAATTCTTGGTTTCCGGTGTGTCTCATCTTGGTTCTCTCCTGTGTCTCTCCCTTGCTGCATCATCATCTTGCTGCGGGCCTGGCGGGGCCTGGCTCGTTGCACGGGCCTGGCTCACCTGCATGCCTTCTATTTTTTTATTTTACCAGGAGGTCCTGGGGAGTGAATCCGGGTCCCTCCACATGGCAGATGGCTACCCAGCTACTTGAGTCACATCTGTCCCCTTTCCCCTTTATATTCAAAGGAGCTTTAGATTGCATAAATGTTATATCGAAGATATAGTGGGATTCCCATAAAGCCCTCCCCCTCTCCCTCCCACACTTTCCCCCATTAACAACATCTTTCATTACATTGAAAAATTGGCACATTTGTTACAATTGATGAACACATATTGAAGCATTTATACTAAGCATGGTCTATAGTTTACATTATGGTTTACTGCATTATTGCACTGCACAATTTTATAGGTTTTGACAAAATGTATGATGGCTTATATCCATCATTGTAATCTCATGCAGAACAATTTCAATGTCCCAAAAATGTTCCATGTTACACCCATTCTTCCCTTTCCCTCCTCTTAGAACTTCTGGTGACCACAGTCTTTATATCAATATTACAAGTTCTTCCATTACTACAATAATAATGTCTACTTTACCCCATAGTTACATTCCCCCTTATGTTTGTTTGTTCCTCAGTTTTCAGGATTTTAGGATGGTGATGCCCACTCTGCTTCAGATTGAGTGGGGCTTAGATTCCATGGGGCAGATGGATGGAAATGTCTTGCTTGCAGTTATAGATACTCTCTGTTTCTTGGGACAGGTGTTGTGCATCAACATCCTTTTGTTGGTTGTCCTGGGTGAGTCCGATGAACTGAAAGGTAGGTGTTGGCTCAACTGGCATATGAACTGCCAGAAGATTTAATGGGTACAGTGCTAATTATAGGGGCATATATATAATGGGTATAGTGCTAATTATAGGTTCAATAAATGAGGCAGAAGAACAATGTATAGGAAAATTATAAATGAGTCTAACTCTGATGCATTGGGGAGATAGGTTATCCTATGTTCCAAGGTAAGGCCCACCAATGGGGTGCCAATTTCCTGGAGTTGTCTGCCCTGCCTAGAGTGTCTGGATGTCTCTAGAGCCAAAGAAGATTCTTTGAGCAAAGAAAGTTAGGGCCTTTCCTTCTGTTCTGGGAGAGTTAGAGAAGGCCACCAGAGGAGATATTTGACCAGAAAGAATACATGGGGACTTTTCTGATAAAGAAAATGCAACTAAATAAAGTTATTTTAAAGGAGAACATGGAGGGACATCTGAGACTACCTTTTTGCTGCTCCTTTCTCCTCTGAAAGCCTGCTTGGCTTTGTCAAGTTGTTTACATTTGTTGCTAGCTAGAGAATGAAAGGGTGCAAAACTCTGCTGAGCCTCCAATCCTAGGCTGGAGTTTATTCTATACAGACACTACAGGAGCTAAGTTTTGTGACTAAATGGGGTATCAATCAAAAGATGCACTTGTACTACCTCAGAATGTACAATGTACAGATATGATGACCAAAGTCTAACTGTGAGAAGCTATTGTGGTTCCAACATCTTTACTATCTTCTAGGGTACAAAGAAGCACTGTAATATCAATATCATTAAATGCTATTCCAGAAGAAGTAGTTGTCCTCTGTCTTTTACACAAGCGATCAGTTCTATGCCTTTCTTCAATGGAAACGCAAAATGTATTTGGAGGAAAAAAAACCAGAACTAAATAGAATACCGTGAGCCCTGAGATTTCTCTTCTGGTTGTTTGTTGGAGATGATGGGACAAAAGACTAGTAAACAAAGATTAGAAAAACATCCTTTGGATATATAATCTATATAACGGTGTTGTAGTAACAATGCTTTGTTTCTTATGGTAATTGAGTCAAAGGCTGGTAATAATATGAGATGGCAGCCGGAGCAGACAGCAGATTTCTATGGAACCTATGTCTCAATTAGGTTTCTGTGGCATAGCCACAGGAAGCCATCAGAAAGGTTAAAAGCTTAATTTTTCTCAATCCATTTTTACTTACATAAAAGTGAATGGATATCTCAGGTTAACCTCTTCTACCTTGTGGGACAAATAGAGACCAATCAACCCCATTAAGAGCAGGGGATGGGGTGCTTATCTCTGTCCTTTCCACTTAGGACACAAGTTCACAGGCAGAACAAAAAGATTAAAATTTCCCTGGACTTATAATTTAGTTATATGAAGGATTTAATAAATTTTTCTGAGTTCTTTACAAATCCTAACTCATTTGATTCTCATTACAACGATAGGAAGTAGGTATTATTATTATCATTCCCATTTTACAGACAAGGAAACTGAGGCACAAAAGGTGAAGTAACTTGCCCAAGGCCACACAGCTAGGAAGCTGTGGAAGCAGAGATTCCAACCAAGCATTCTGCTCTGAGTCTGTGTTCTCAAGTCCATGCTTGGCTGGCATTCCTACATGGTGCTTGCTAGCTCTTCTCTGATTCTTCTTGGGAAACACATGCTGCATGTTTATTTAAAACAAAATAGACTCACACAATCTATCCGTAATAGTGGATGGTCTGAAATTTTGTACCCATTGTTTCCCAGGTACTATTTCAAGTAGAGTGAGCCGTGATCCTAAGTAAGATTGCTCACAATTCAAAGGGTGCCACCAAATGAGATTGTTAGCCTCTTTGGTGATCAGGCTACCCTTTCTAAGATGTGGAAGCCCATGGAAAATTGTATCCGTGGGCTTAACCCCTAAAAAATATAAATAAAAAAGAAACAAAATGAACTAGCTTCTGAATTGCAAGCTCCAAAGCATAGAATAATTCTTGGCAGTGTTTTGGTAGTCAAGGTGAAAGAATTCATCTCCTTTTTCAGAATGAACTAGTTTTACTGTGTCAGACTTTATAGCCTTATATAATTTATGTACTCCCTTGATGTTGGAGGCTCGTGGAAATTCAGTGAAATGGCTGTAGGAAACCATAATCATCAATTTATTTGAATTTGGTTCCTCCTCTGGGGATTATGCTTAATGCCCCCTTTTATTGTTCCAATGTGCTATGTGACATCTGAGAAATGAGTACTTTCCCCTAATGTGGCATTAAGATTAGAGAGCCAAATTGTGTTGATTTGTAGCAAAGTGGCAGTTATTTGTTGACTTGTTCAACTGTCCTTGTCTTGGACTCTATGTTCCAGTTTAGAATAGAAGATAATTTGCTGAAATGTCTATTCCCTCTGAATTTGAGAAGACAAATTGTAGCAAAGACCCATCCTAGGTGGTAGCACTTCCTGTTTTGTACCTAATTTGAAAGCCTCATTTAATCTAAGATCAGGGTACTCTGGGCACTCAATTCCACAGTTCACCAGTTATAAAAGGCAACATAGGTAAAGGTGCCAACTGAGAGTGAAAATAGCTCAGGAATGGGAAAATGACAACATATTTTCTAGAGTACCTACTGTGTTCCAGGAATTATGTTAGTGCTTTATTCATATTCTGTCATTTATGTTTTGATCCAAACCTATCAAGCAGTTACTAATCACTCTGTTTTGTGGCTGAAGAAAGCAAAATTCTAAGAGGTTGAGCATTTTTTCAAAGACTTAAGCACAGGTCTGCCTGGCTGTAAAATGCATGCTGCTTTCACCAAACATTGCTCACCAAGAGGCAAAAGACCTGAGTTCCTTCATTCATTTGTTCATTATTCCACAGATTCGCATTGCACAACTACCATCTGCCAGGTACTCATCTAGTCATTGACAATTCAGTGATGTACAAGACAGAACTTATGGCTTTAAGGTTGTAGGCAGGGGTAGGCAGGTTGAAGGGAGACAATACACAGATAAATAAGAAAATTTCAGGATAAATATTTTTTATGAAAATAAAACAGGGCTTGTGATAAGAGAGGATGGGGGTCTACTTTAGAGTGGGTGATCCAGGAGGGCCTTGCTGAGCAGGTAACATGTAAGCTGAGTGCTGAGTGATCAGAAGGAGCAGCCCCCTCTCACACACACAGTTTTCTCTACCATTAACGTTTTGTACAGTGTGGTATTTTGTTACAATTGATGAAAAATAATATAATTATGCTATTAACTTTAGCCCACTGTTTACAGTAATGTTCACTCTTTGTGTTTTATAGTTCTGTGGGATGTTTTTTTTTGAGGGAGTAACTTACATACAACCTGAAATGTCCCATTTTATCATTTTTCAAATATGTAATTCAGTGGTGTTAATTACATTCAAAAATTGATGCCTCCATTATCATCATCTACTGCCACAATTTTTCCATCACCCCAAACAGAAACTCTGTACCAAGTAACCATTAACTTCCCATTCCCCTCCCCACCCAGCTCCTGATAACCTATATTCTAGTTTCTGACTTTATGAATTTGCATATTCTACTTATTTCATTTAAGCGAGGCCATACAATATTTGTCCTTTTGTGTCTTGCTTATTTCATTAAACATGATATCTTCAAGTTTCAGCTATGTTATTGCATGTATCGGAACTTCATTCCTTATTATGGCTGAATAATGCTCCATTGTATGTATATACCAAATTTTGTTCATCCATTCATTGGTTGATGGACACTTGGGTTGCTTCCACCTTTTGGCAATTGTGGATAATGCTGCTATGAACATCAATGTGCAAATGTCTGTTCAAGTCTCTACTTTCAAAAAAATTTTTTTTTTTTTTGGATATATACCTAGAAGCGTGATTGCTGGGTCATTTAGTAATTTTATACTTAATTTTCTGAGGAATTACCAAACTGTTTTCCACAGCGGCTGTACCATTTTATATTCCCACCAACAATTTTACAAATGCTGCTATTTTTCCACATCCTTTACAACACTTATTTGTAGTTTTGATTTGTATTTCTCTGATGGCTATTGACATTAAGCATCTTTTCGTGTCTTTATTGGCCATTTGTATATCTTTGAAGAAATATCTATTCAAGTCTTTTGCCCACTTTTAATGGGGTTGTTTGCCTTTTTGTTGTTGATTTGTAGGAATTCTTTATGTATTCTGAATATTAAACCCTTATCAGATACATGGTTTCTGAACATTTTCTCCCATTCTATAGGCTGTCTTTTTACTTACTTGGTAAAGCCCTTGGATGTACAAATTCTATGTCCCATTTATGAATCTTTTTTGTTGTTGTTGTTGCTTGTGCTTTGGGTGTAAATTCTAAGAAACCACTGCCTAACACAAGGTCTTGAGAATGTTTCCCTGTCTTTTATTGTAGAATTTCTATAGTTTAAGTTCTTTTTTTTTTTTTTAATTTATTTATTTTTTATTGTGGGTAAAAATCAAGTTTTTCACAATACATACCAATATTTGTAAAATGTAGTTTAAGTTCTTCTATTCAGGTCTTTGATCCATTTTAAGTTAATTTTTGTATATGGTGTGAGGTAGGAGTCCACCTTAATTCTTTTTCATATGGCTATCCATTTCTCCCAGCACTGTTTTGTTGAAGAGGCTATTCTTTCCTCACTGAATGGACTTGACATCCTTGTCAAAGATAAATTGGCCAAAGGTGTGAGAGTTTATTGCACTGCAGGATTTTAAGCACGGGGTTAATATGATTTGTTCACTTCTGAAATCCAAAGAATGGATTTTAAAGGGGAAGCATGGACTTGGGAAGACCAGTTAGGATGTTATAGTAAGAAAGTCCAGGCAAAAGGTTTTGGTGCCTCAATCAGGCTGGAGGTTGTAGATGTGAGGATATACAACCTGTTAGGCATGTGTCCTGGAATGTGGTCATCAGGACTGGCTGATCCCTTGGGTTCTATACAAAGTTGTGTCATAAATGAAATGGAGGAATTTTGAATAACAATATCTCTATATCAATATCATAATAACAATAGCACAGATTATAATATATATGAGGAAATAAGTGTACTGTTAAGAGAAATCAAAGGAAACCTGAATAAATAGATATGTCTTGTTTGTTCCTGGAAGGAACAATTTGCTCAAATTATAAGGCTATCAATTCTTCTGAAAGTATTCTAATGGCATAATATAATTGTAACCATAACACCATTTTGGAGGAGGGTGTTGGGACTGGCAAAATAGTCCTTAAGGAAACGGATGTGGCTCAAGAGGTTCGGCGTCAGTCTACCATATGGAGAGATCGGGGTTCCATCCCTGGTACCTCCCGGTAAAAAAAAAAAAAAAAAAAAAATAGTCCTTAAATGCATTTCAATGAATAAACAGTTAGTAATAATGAAGGTAAAATTGCCCTCTGAGACAGTACTATGACTTATAAAGCTATAGTAAGTCAAACAGATAATAGTGACATAGGAATCAAGAGAAAAATCTAAGGAACAGAGGAGTAATTCTAGAAATGAATGTAAGTATAAATAAAGTTTTGGTATAAAAGTAACGGTGTAATTTCAAATGAGTTAGGAATTGATAGATTATTTAGTAAATGGTGTTGGGGTATTTGGTTTAATAAACTGTAAGAAATAAAGGACACCTTATACCAAGAAATGCTAGATAAACAATTCAGTGTGAAAATACTTTGGAGGTGCAAGAAGAACATTTAGATGACTATTTTATAAATTTGAGATAGGGAGGGATTTTTTAAAAGGATGATTTCAATACAGAACCCACAAAAGAAAAAAAAAAATTAAAATTCCCTGCAATTTAAAACAAATGAAAAAGATGGGAAAAATATATCTCTCACATTATTTTGGCTATATATATATATATATATAAATGACATGAGACAAAAATGAACTGTGTATGTGAGTAGGGTATTTACAAAAACTGAATATAAGTTCCAGAAAACATCTGGAAAATTTCCTACCTCACTAAAAATTAAAGAAGAGTAAATTAAGATAAGAATAAGATATTATTTCCCTTTCCAAATTGGCAAAAATGCTAATACCCAGTGTTGGTAATGGTGTGGGGAAAAGGCCACATTAATACATTGCTGATAGGAATGAAAATTCATAACACTTCTCAAAAGGCAATTTGGAAATATGTGAAAAATGAGCATCCTGTTTCTAGGAATTTACCCTAAAGATAAAATTAAAGATGTGTTTGAGAGTTCAGCTATTAGGATATTTATCACAGCATTCTAAGAATCATAATGACCAAATAAAGGGCTGATGAGGTAGATTATATCTTTACAATGGAAAAACAAAATTGTCATTAAATATAATGTGAAGCATAGTTGATGTAAAAAGACCCACACAGTATATTTCAAATGAAAATATAAAAGTTGTATAACTGTATTTTAAAAACTATCTCCACCCTCATTTTCTGTTAAATTGTGAATATACCTAGGAATATATTAATATATGTATGTAGAAGTGGTTTTGTAAATTTGTTTCTAAGTGAATTTGGCTGTAGTTGTTTTTGTTCACTTTTTACTTATTTAATTTTTTAAAAATTCTATCATGAACATGTTTACAGCATGATAGTTTAGCACATGGCCTCTGGATTTAGATGAATCCACACATATCCTGACTACCAAGATCTGCATGTCACTGAACAAGTTAACTAAATCTCAGTTTTTCACCTAAAAATGTACATAATAACAATACCTACCAGATAGATGGTTGTGTAAAAAGAGTACATAGCATATGTTTGTTACAGCTATTACTGTGGATGTTTTATCAATAATAAAAATATTCTTTTAAAATAGAATGAATTGAATGTATGAGTCAATGAAGGTTGCAAAAATTACCATCAGTTCCTCTTCTTGGGAGCAAAACTCTAGAGGCTATTTCTTATTTATTGCCTGTGTCAGACGTTGTCTCTGAATTACACAATTGCAGTTGCTACCAGCCAGGACAAGGCAGTTACCACTCATAGCCAGGATTATAAAACCACTCAATTACTATTTATAGGTATAATCCCTGAGGGTCCTACATGCCCTACCTTGTAAGTTGGTCAGCTATAAGACCACTTGATCCTGAACAAGAAAAACGAGGCTAAGAATAGCACCTGAAATCACCCCCAAGTAGTCCTAATGTTTTTTCCTCTAAATGATGAATAAGCAAGATACAGGGTATTAAAACAACAGTGAGAGCCTTTAAAAGTTTGGTTTTGTTCAAAGAGTTTGTGGTGTAGAAAGACAGCACACATGATTCTCTCTGAAATATGTCTTAAAAGGCATGGGGAGTGAGTCTGTGGGTTATTTATCACCAGAGGCGTCTTTGTTAAGACCTATGGTCGTGCCATACATGTTTCAAGAAATACTCTTTTCCAAAGTTGTACATCTTAAGCTTCTGTTCAGTTGCTCGTATGGTAGCTGGGGCTTAAGGTAAGCAGGGAGGATTAGTTATGCCTTAGATGAGTAACTAATTATTGTGCTTCAAACTCTTGATTCCCAACTCTCCTTTTCTTCTCTTGCTTATTTTCCTCTTTTTCTGTGAAACAAATCCATCAATGATTTTTCATCCAGGAATGGGTAAATTTGATAGCTGTAAAAAGAGTGCTTTATCTACACTTGTTTCATATTTTTGATGTGTTTAAGCACATTCTTCCATCTGAAGGCTTCAGGGAGTAGAACAGTAATGACCTACAGCATCTCTTTGCTGAGTTAAGGACTATCACTAGAATTTTTAAATGGGGCTACCCATCTAGTCCTTTGTGCTAAAAGTTAAGAAGTGGATAAATCCTTGGGACTGGCATATGGAATTTCTCCCCCTCAGGCATTCATTTGAATCACAATAGAAAAGCTGGATCCAATAAAATATATGCAGGCTGACAAGTGGCTTATTTAACTTAATATGGAAAAATATAAAATAATGGGAACTAGGTAAAAAATGGCAAAAGGGATTAGGGCTTAAATGGACACAGGCATTAAGACAATGAAGGGAAGAGGTTCTGGCAGTAAAAGTATCTATAAGCCCCATCCCATCAGTTTCATGTCTGGCATAATCAGGAGGCCAAAGGAGTAGTGCAATGAATCAACTGAGGACCAGAGTGGAAAAGAGAAAATTTGGTAGGCTCTGTGGAGGGGGATGCCTTTACAGAGGAAGGGAAGGGTTTGCAAGAAGCCTTCTTCCTGTGGATGTCCAGGTATTGACACACAGGAGAAGAAGATACAGAAGACAGAGTAGGAGGTGGAGAGAGTGGTCAGGGGATTGACATGTGGCCAGCCATCACAATGACCTGTTGGGAGGTCAGGTGCCACCACCCATGACTTCTTCAGGTTTTCCAATTTGCTCTCTTTGTAGCCCACCTGTAATTGCCAATTTATGTCCATAATGCTGAAACCAGACTTGGAGAAATAGTCAGCTATTTATTATTGTCCTTAGCTAGGACCTGTACATCTTCCTTAACATCCTGTTACTGCAGGATTTTCTTTTTCCCGTCCCAGCCTTTTGCCTCCCAGGGAGGCCAAGCACGCTCAGGCATGACAGCCTTTTGGATTTCAGCACTGTGTTCTCCAAGGCTTGCCAGTCTGTTCCATTATTTAACCAGGGCACATACCAGCTGGGTTTAAGAGTGCAGCTGGATGCCTTTCAAGACTCATCTGAACTTCAGCTGCAATGTATTCTTTTGTGTCTGTCTACATTAGGGATGCCTGTTCATGCTGGGAGATTGAGCTGGAATCCTTTCCTTTCCATTTGCTTTGCAGAATGCCATGTGCTAAGAAGTGTCCATTTACCACCCTATGGTAGTTAGGATTTCTGCAGAAACATGAGACTGGACTGTACAAAAAAGAACCACAGACTCAAATAGACATACTGAGCTCTGGAATGTGAATTCAAATGTGGCTCTTCTCTGGCATTTGAAGGAAACCCAGTAACGGAGAAAGATGGGAAATGGATCATCCACACGGTGCCTTTGTCAAGTCCATCCTCTGCAAGACTGACGTGAGGCTCTGAAAGCCTCATGAGGTAGGAGAGGAAATATCAAACTTCTGAGTTTAGCAAGACCAGTACTGAGGGAGAGAAATGAACTCTCATGGGTCACTGAGATGCGTATAGTGACATCTACTAGGAAGGAGTTAGGCATTGGCCTACAAATTGTTTGTTGTGAGGATGGGCAGAGAAACCACCACAGTGGAGTTTTTTGGACAAATGTCTCCCAATAGGCCTGACTGGCAGTTTGATGCTCAGTTATAGGACAATGGATGTTGTGATTTCTTTCACATTTGTCTTTTGGGACACTTCCTAGCTACCAAGATATATCTATACAAGCTTAGCCATCCCTCTGAAAACTAAAGTGAATTCACTGAACCAGAAATAAACACTGTCTGGTACATGGAGAGAGAGATCTGTAAACAAAACAGATACCAATTCTGACCCTCAAGGGCCTGTAAGCAGCAGAGGGCCCCTGCAAATGATTGTGGTCAGCTATGTAGGGACATTAGACAATTGCTATTCTGCCCAGACTCTAGCACCCCATCTACATTTCTCCCTGGTTGTGCTTTGCACATTTCCATGATTTGTGCATTTTGCTGATCGCCCCTCCCACCAGTCCCCAGTTAGGAGAATCAGTCCCCCTTCTCTCTGCCTTCTCTAAATCTGACTCATCTTTCAAGTTCTTGCTCAAATGCAGCTTCTACAAAGATAGGGTTGCCAGGTAAGAAAGAGGATAGCCAGTGAAATTTGAATTTCAGAAAAAGAACCAATAACTTTTTAGTATAAGTGTGTCCCAAGTACTGCGTGAGACATACTTATACTAAGAAACTATTTGTTGTTTATGTGAAATTCAAATTTCTCTGAACATCCTTTATTTTTATTTGCTATATTTAGCAACCTACTCCAAGAAGTCTTCCCTGAATACTCTGTACCTTCTAGAGTTTGGTCTCCATAGAAGGCCTACAGCACTTATTCAGACTAAAGCACCAATTCGCAGCCTTGGATCTTTTTACAAGAGGATAGAGTATAACCAGTAGATGAAAAGCTAGCACTGTTTGTGTTCTTTCATCTGGCTGTTACCAGAAACCTATTATGTGCCAGGAGGGGTGTAAGGGACTGTGGATGCAAAGATAAAAGATGGACTCTGTTCTCAAGGAGCACCTAGTGCAGCAGGGTCCACCTGCACCCAGGCATAATATACCGTTTTGGTAGCCAAAGATGTTCACTATGCCTGCTACAGGGGGGTTTCTTGGAGGAGCTGGGTCTTGAAGGATGACTAGGCATGGATGGGGGGCAGGTGGGAAGAAGGTCTTTTTGGGCAGAGGGAGAAAGATGTGCAAAGGCTCAGATGAAGACGAGGTTAGAGCGTGATCAGGAAGCTAAAAGTAGTTCATTGTAGCTCTAGGAGCTGCGTGAGCCGAATGAACTAACGGCAGTGGTGTGTCCCAACATCTGCTTGTTAAACGTTTACCAGCACACCATTGAAGACGAGGTTAGGAAGGGGACACAAACCAGAGCACAAAGATTTTGTATGTCCTTCTCAAGAGGCTGAACTCTATTTTGAAAGCTGTGAAGGCATCTTGAACCATTAGGAAATGTGACATGCTCTGATTTATATTTCGGCAAGAGAACTCAGAGAATGGATTCTGGGGGGTGAGACTGGCAGCAGGGAGAACAGTTTGGAGGCAGCTGCTGTGATTCAGGCTGGAGATGCTGCCAGCGGTGGGATTGGAGCGGGGGCACATTCAAGTGATGTTACGGTGATAAAATCAGCAGACCTGGTGTCCAAATTGGATGTGCAGGATGATGGAGCAGAAGAAATCAACTTTCTTGGCTTGGCCAACTGCATGGATGGCGGAGACAGGATACAAGCAAATAAGCAGGTTTCAGGGGGTGGGAATTAGGAGGTGATCCGTCTGAGCACGTTTTATCTCACACTTGGCATTTGTTATATTTCGTTAATCATCTTTTTACATGCCGTGTTCTCTCCCAGGTGGACGCTGATCCTTCTGAGGTCCTGGGTCATATGGACAGATCTGGATATGCCCCAGTGCCTTTAACTCATTGCCACTCCTTGTAAATTCAACTCGCTAGACACGGGGACATGAATTCCGTGGGCTGAGCCCGGGAGCAGCTGCAACCAATATTGTCTGCCCTGCTGGGCAGGGCAGGAACTTTGAACCGGGACACAATTTCACCCCGAAGTTTTGTTTCTCCTCTGAGGGGAGCTAAATACCCGAGGTGACTTTACCCCCTCCTGGGAGGGAGGACTACGCCTCACATTTGGCAGCAGGAGGCTGCGGGTCAGGAGGGTGATGACCTGGCCCTCAGAGACCCTGTTCTCAATCTCTCTCTGTCTCTGCAGAACCCCATAAATCCTTCAAAAGAGAGTAAGTAATTCCCTCAGGTTCGAGAGGGCCCTCTACATTCTTGAAATAAATGAAGGCAAAATGTACAGGGATTTCGGAGAAAAGTAAATGTGGTGTGAGCATGATCCCTGGGTGTTACTATGCAGCAGAGAAGGCTTCCCCCCCCCTCCCCTGAATGGTGTTCTTTGCTCTCAAGTTAACTCATGCACTGGATTTGGTCCAAGTACATTTTGTTTCTTGATTTGCAGCCAGGCATCTCTCAGTGCATTCTCTTCTTCGCTCTTCTCCTTCCCCCATCCCCTCGTCTCTTTTCATAATCATTTCAACTTTTCCGTGTGACTGACCCCGTACAGAGGAAAGCCAGCCAGCTTAGGTAGGGCGTCCACGGGAGTGAGGCCAGAGACACCCTGTGAACGGCCAGCCCCTCACTCAGCAAGGGCCGGCTTGACAAGGCATGTCGAAAACCAGCTGAAGCAGAAAGCGTTTGAACTCTGCACCCTGCCAAATGATTTCCAGATGTGTCAACTCTAGCCTCCCTCTGTTCTCTGACTGTAGCCAACATACATCTGCAGATTTCTAGTGCACAGGAAACATGAAAAAGTATCTTTTACAACATCTGCTGTCTTTTCCCAGCTTTCCCTCTTGGCCTTTTCAGACTTTGCCCTGTATTTCCTCTCCTCCCTTAAACAAATTCATTAAAGAATCACTGCACAACTCTTTGTTGGCCTGAAGATACCAGCCCATCTCTATCACAATCGGAGGCTGTCTTTGGCTCCCTGGACAGTGGACCAAAGCACCCCTGGAATCATTAAAGAAGCTTGTTTCGACTTGCTGAAGGAGAAAAGAATCAAGTTTTCTCTGCTGGGCTGGTGCCAGTCCCTAAGCTGCAAAGGACATTTTTGGGCACGAGGAAGTCAGGGCAGGATCCTAAAGCAGAAAGCACAGGTCTTCATTAAGCATTTACCTGCTGCACTTTCTTGGGAGAAGATGAAGTTTTCTTTTATGGTGTACCACTTTCCATGAACATTCAGTTTCTTAGAACAAACAAAGCAGGCTTCTGTAAAATTGGAAATGTTTATGTGGCAGAATGGGTTCCTTGCCTCCTCCCACTCCCTCGTTAAGCTAAGAGGATAGAAGAGGGTCTTTTGTTAATGCAACTCAAAGGGGGAGAAAAGAGTCTGAGACCCTTTTAGCGTGATAAAGCAGAAGAGTTTTACTGAGGTGTTTGCTCTTGGCTGTGAGAACCACTTGCTGTGTGAATGCTCGACTCTGACATCAGACATTCATTCTGCCCTTCATCCTGCCCTTCATCCAGAGAGACCCTAAACTTTCTCCAGCTCCATCCAGTCCAGGGCACTTGGAATGGAACCAAGTGGCAAAACCTGGGAGAGGAACATAGGAGACACTGTGGGAGGGCACAGAGAGTCAAAGGGGCCTCTGGGCTCAGGGGTCTGAGAGAGGAACATTTACAGATGAGAGCTCCCTGCCAGCCTGGGAGAGGGGCTGCTGTGTTGAAGGGGATAGTGGAGCTAGTTGGGTTGAGGAGAACTGCTGCAGACTGTCCAGAGAAGGCCTGGTATGGCTTGATAGGTGGCTTTCTGAAACCTAGGTAAGACTGTCTTACCCTGTTCCATGAAGGGCAAAATAGAGAAGGGGCAACCTTTACATTCCGCTTTAACAGAACCAAGCAGTTCAGCCTCTGGCTTTCAGAGTTGCCTGGGTGGTTGCCACATTAGTCTCCTTATTAAAAACTACACAAAACGAAACGAAACAAATCAGCCAGCCCTATGCTTCAAGCAGGGCTTGCTCCAGAAAAACAAAGAGAGGAGGTAAAGCTGGTTTTAGAATGACTCTTCCACCTACATCTTCATGGATTCCCTTTATTCCCTTGTAGCTCTCCCAAAGATGCTGCAGCACTCCTGCAGCCGTGTTGGCTCCATCCTAAAGAAGAGAAGAATCTGTAGACTCTTTCATGGAAGGGTAGGTAGATAAAGGATAAGCGATCCTTTTCCTTCTGCTTGAGAATTTGACCGGTGCTAAGCTGCATAGCTGTTACTCTGGCAACCTCTTAAATGTTGATGCAAATTCTATCTCTAGACAGCATTGCTGATGATAACAATGATCTCTAATTATTAAAAAAAAAAAAAAAAAACTATAAATGAACCATAAATAACTGCTGGGGATGCCATGCTTTGGGCTTCTGTGAGTGTGCTGACTTTTTTAAAGGGGTGTCCCTTAGTGGCAATAAAAGCTGTGCCTAGGAGATATTGGCTTCTTTGGGGAATGGGGATTTTAAGTCAGGTTAGCTCCTGCACCTGCCTGCTGTGGATCTCATCCCCTTGTACCTGAGCTGTTTCTGGGGAGAAGATAGCGTTGGATGACTGTGTGGGCTCCTCCATGGACTTCACTGAGTTCAAGCCCCAGTGTTGCCCTCCTGGTTCTCTGTGGCTCCTGTCCTGCATCCTTTTGAGTAGACTAGTACCAGTTGTGACCTGTGATTGTCTTGTGAGTCTGAATGTTTAGTTGACTCAAATACCCCTTAATGGGTGTTATGAAGGGTATAGCTGACTTCCTGCCAATGTGTTATTCCTCTCCAAGATAAATGCCTTTTAAAAAGATAGCCTTATTGGGGGTGGGGGTGGGGGGAACGGACATAGTTAAGGTGCCAGAAATTTGCCCAATGTCCCCTACCCATAGGACACACTCTGGCTTCAGGGCTTTCAGTACCTCCTTGGATGGTGCCAAGGAGAAAATGGGTGGTATCTGAGTCTGCTTTGCATGTACACATCACCCAAAGCAGTTGGAGTTGCAGAACTCACCCATGGCCCTTCTTCCCATATTGGCTCAAACTTCACAGTACAGGGAACCAAAGTGAGGGTTTTTCCCGGTTCTAAGTACATCTAATGCAATTATAAGCTCAGTCATTGGAGAAATAACTGCTGGTTCCACTGTGAGACGGATGTGGGCCAGAATTTCATTTATCACTTGTCCTCCTTAAGTTTCTGCTCTAGCCACAGAATAGTAAATGGAATTTCTGGTTTCCTGGTATCAATGTAAGTTTAGACCCCACATGTAGCATTTCGTGAAACATCTGTGCATTCCCCTTTTCTCAATAAATAACCACTCTGGTAAATGTCCACAGGTCCCTTGCAGGGGAAGCTTAGGGGGAATGAATGTTTATTGCATATACTTAAAATGGAATTGCAAGGTCTTTCCTCAAGGGGACCCAGCCTGCACATAAGTCAGTAGGCTCTTGCTCTATGAACTGGCTGACACCTGGAACCTAGGTGAAGGACCATGATTTTTCCATTGTGGCATCTGACTTTAGCTCTCCACTCTCTAGTTGTTTTTTTTTTTTTTTTCCCTGCTCTCTGGCATTTATTTTCTTTCTGTTCTTTCAAGGTTATTATTATTATATTTAAAAGATTTTATATGTTGGGAAGCAGCTGTGGCTCAATTGGTTGGGCTCCTGTTTACCATATGGGAGGCCCCGGGTTCGATTCCCCAGCCTCCTGGTGAAGGCAAGCCAGCCTGCGTGGCCTGGTGAGCTGACACGGCAAGATGATGCA
This sequence comes from Tolypeutes matacus, assembly GCA_026826555.1. Taxonomy (NCBI): domain Eukaryota; kingdom Metazoa; phylum Chordata; class Mammalia; order Cingulata; family Chlamyphoridae; genus Tolypeutes; species Tolypeutes matacus. The sequence continues at coordinate 1,573,643 of JAKSZT010053784.1, read as the reverse complement.
ACAAAGGGAGACAAGGAGACACAGAAAAATACGCAGCAAATGGACACACAGAGCACAAGCAGCAAGGGGGGGGGGATAAATAATTAAAAAAATAAATCTTAAAAAAAAAATTTATATGTGGACTTTTTACAGCTGCCCGTCTATCTTGCCCTCGGGACACTATAATCTATACAAGACATCACTGCAGCACTGCAGGTTTGAAGCAAAGCACTGTCAGGTTGCACCTAGGTAAAGCTGATCAAAGCCTGGGACATTTTGCTGCAACAGTAACTGGAGTAAGAGATGGGAGTTGAGAGGATTTGAAATGAAACACAAGGTGTATTTGGTATCCTAGACCAATAATCCTCCCACCTGCTGGTAGTCGTGATATTGTGCAATCCTCTTCCCTTGAGTAAATTGTTTCCAACTAGTAGAATTTGGCAACATTGAGGAGATGTCACTTTCCTGATTAGGGTATAAAAAATAATGACTTGTACCCAGCAGACTCTCTCTTGATGGCTTTGATGCAGACAGCTCTCATGTTGGAGTGGCCTACAGCCAGCAACAAACTAGCAACGAACCTTCAGTCCAATAACCCTTGAAGGACAGAATTCTGCCAACAGCCACATAAGTGAAGTTGAAAGCAGAGCCTCCTCTAGTCGAGCCTTCACATGAGACCCCAGCTTTGCCTAACACCTTCATTGCAGCCTTGTGAGGGACCCTGAAGCAGAATACGAGCTAAGCTGTGCCCAGATTCCTGATCCATTGCATCTATGAGTCAAAAAAAAAAAAAAAAAAAAAAAGGTGTTGTTTTAAACCACTAAATTCTAAATTTTAGGGTAATTTGTTACTAGGATGACAAATAGTCCCAGTTTTTCTGGGACTGTTATAGTTTTACCACTGAAAGTCCAGAGCTCCAATAAATCCTGGATAAACGGGGAGGGTTGGTCACCCTATTTGTTTTGCAGCAATAGATAACTAATACACTTATGCATGTGTATCTTCAAGATATACTTTTTTGGTCCAGATCACAAATTCAGCTGAAACTGGATTAGATAGTGCCAGATACCCCTTCAGAGGGGCTGAAACATTTTGTGCTCCCATCTGCAAAATATGAGAGTGCCTGTTTCTCCATGGTCTTGTAATCGTTTATCATTACCTATTGATTTGATAATTCAAATTAACTTAATCTTTTATTTTATGTGTAAGTGGAAGCTGACACTTCTCTTGAATAAAGGAATGAATTTAAACATTAACACTTGTAGAACCAAACTGCATTATCTATTCTTTGTTTACTCCCACAAATACATTTCACTGAATTCGCTAAGGGAAACATGAGCCTAACTGAATCTAGTCAAGCTATCATGAGCTGGGGAATTGTGTGCATGTGCATGGGTGTGTCGCCTCCATCCCCTCCCCAACAACTTGGTTTCATGTAAATAGTTGACTGAACTCACATTTAATCTATTGCTCTATCATGAGTAGAATTAGGCCAAATGGCACGATTAACTTCAGTATCAGAGCAGAATACCAGAGGAACATGTAATGGGTGGAGGAGTGGTGGACTCCTTTGCAATTTTTAGCAGATTTGGCAAATTCAAATGTCTAAATATTGTCAGGCAGATAAGTCAAGTGAGAACACATGGTTGGGTCGGGAAGCTGATGACATGAACATCATATGTCCTGTCTAAATAATCCATTCCAGCAGTCACATGGCCATGGAGGAATGCAGGTCCAGTGTTGACATTACAATTTTTCAAGATAAGTGAAATTGGAGTTTTAGGAAATCTTTAACTTTAGCTCCTTAAAACAACAACAATATACAAGCTGAACAGAAACACGTCTATAGGTCAGCTTTGGCCTTCAGGCTGCCAGTTTGGGGGCTATTAGGAACGTGGAGTAAAAGTGGAAAATGGATCAACATTTACCTAGTACGTATGGGTCATTGTTTTTCACCTACTTCTTGGATACATGTATTAACCTAATTTTCTTGATGAGGAAACCAAAACCCAGGGAGGTTAATTAGCTGGCCTGAGAGCATATAGGAAAAAAGTGCAGATGCAGCATCTGTGCTTTAAATCTCTATTCTTTCCACCCTTCCAAACCAAGGTCACTGTTCTCTATGGTAATTTTTCCATTTTCCTCAGAGAGAATGCTTCAGAGCTGAAATTCAAGTACAATATCGTTATTCCTCTCAACTCCGTTACCCGGTGGTCTGAACCAAGCAGATACATTTCCGTGTACAGTTAGAGAAGGTTCCTTGGGGTGGCTCCCAGTGCAGCGTTCCGTGGAGCTCCTCAGTATGCACACAGTGGCTTCCTGTCAATTGCAAGTGCATGGAACAAAGACCTCTCAGTTTGCATTTCCCCTGTACTGGTTGGAACAACCCCTTTTAAGAACCATTAAGAGGATGAAGGAAACTCAAACGAGGGTAAAATTAGATTATAAACCCAGAGTAGATGAACTGTTCTGCCTTATGTCCTGTACCTGGCAGTGCTTATAATCTTGTTTATTATGCCTCCTGTTTATAGTTCCTGCCTGTCCAAAATCGCTCCCCCAGGACAGTCTGCAATGGAGTGTTAACGGCTGATTTGTAAAGTGGTGTGAATGGGGCTCTTGTAACAAAAACTGAGGCTGGGATGTTTCAGACCCTTCGGACATCAGACACCCTGGCTACCAATCCTCTTACAGTTTAAACCTAAAGGCACTCTTTTATTTCTTTAAATACATTTTTCTAGGTATATTTTCATAAATCTTCTTTTGATCATTTGAATTAGCAATTTTCGCTACTCTTTCCACTCATCTGGGGCTTCACTGATTTTTATTTTTTTATTTTCATTTTTTAAGATTTTGGAACTTGCACCTCTATACCTGTTTTGTGGATTTAATTATGTTTTCAGTGGTCAGGGGGAAATTGGATTTCTTAGAGTCCAAATAAGTCAGCCTGTACAAAATGAAAAAATTACATACTTTAGTAAGGAAGTATTATAATTTTCTTTGAATGCATTGAGTATTAATACAAGAAGATGGAAGATGTTAGTCATTGGTTGCTACGGTAACTTTTTTCCTGATTTGGAACAAGTAACCGAGCTGGGTACTATTTTCATGCAGTCCTAGGGACATAAAATGGTGTAACAAAACTTGTACGTTTCCATTCATTTTCAGTTTGAAAAAAAAAAGAGCAAAGATTAGAGGATTAAAATAATAGAACTTTTTTATGAGAAGTCAACAAGTTTGTTCTAAACCAGGGGAGAAATCATTTTTTCTAAACCAGAGGCAAAATCATGTTATCAACAATTTTTCACATTTTTAGCTTTCTTTCTCTAGATTTTAGTATCAATTTCTAAAGTGAGATCCCCGAATCAGTTAGAAATTGCTTTTGCTACCAGTAGAAAAATCAATAAAAATTCAAAATAATAGTGGCTATAACAAAATAAAGACTCCCCCCCTTTTCATTTTAAACAGAGGTAAATAATCCAGGACTAGTATGGTGGCTCTCTGGTCATCAGGGACTCAGTCTCTGCCCTTAGTGTATGCCTTCCTGTTCAAGATCACGTCACCATCAAGAGGTGGCTGCTGGAACTCGGCCATCACTTCTGCCTTGCAGACACTAGGAAGAAGAAAGGGAGATAGACAAAGGAGATTTGCATTCCAGTTAAGTCAACTTCTTTTAAAACCCTTTCCAGGAAGCATCACCCAATAACTTCGGTGTAAATCAAATTCACTACTTGTATCTGTAACGGAGGTTTAGCAATGTGATTTTATAGTGGGGCACATTGCTCGTCTAAGTGTCTAGGTGCTGGTTTTTAAGGAAAGTGGCAGACTGGCTACTGGGTGGGCAAGGAGTAGCTTCGGCTGCCGTTCCTGTGGCTGACTAACCATTCTTCTTTCTTTTTACCAACACTCTGGAGGGTGATGGTAAGTGTAGGAAAAGCAATCCAAGCACAGGCTGGCTGGGTCACTACAGTCCCAGAATAATTCACACCAGGCCTACTTCTGGGTCCAAATTAGGCATGTTTATCCTTATCCTTGTATTACCACATCATTATGATATGGGGAATAATTTGAATCCTAAGTTACCTTGCCTGTCATCTGTGTATATTTTTCATTGTGACAGCCCTAAGGCTAGTTGCTTTTTCCCAAGTATATGAAAACATATTACAACTATGATCAAAATTATACAATCGGATATTTGCCTTCTCTTATATGTTACAGACACCAGCTAGTGTTAAACTGACCTGTCAACGACTATGATTTTGTATTTTTGTTCAGTTTTCTTTTTCTTGGTGCAAGTTCTATTTTTTTCCCCTCACATTATTTTTTAAAGTCAGGTTTACTGAGATAGATTTTACATGCAATAAAATCCCTCCATCACATGTGTACAACTCTATGAATTCTGACATATACAGTTATAAAACCCTTCCAAAATCAAGATATAGAATATTTCCATCACCCCCAAAAAGTTTCCTCATATGCCTTTGTAGTTAATCCCTCCCTTCCATCCATAACCCTTGGAAACCACTGATCTTATTTGAGGCCCTAGAGTTTCTGCCCTTTCAAGAATGTCATATAAATGGAATCATACAGTAGGTATGTCTGGCTTTTTATGTCTGGCTTCTTTCACTTAACTTTATTTATTTATTTATTTATTTATTTTTGAGGTATTGGGGCCAGGAACTGAACCCAGGACCTTGTATGTGGGAAGCCAGCACTCAGCCACTGAGTTACACTGGCTCACCACTTAACACTTTTTTAGATTCATCCATGTTGTGGTATGTGTCAATAGTTTGTTCATTTTTATTGCTGAGTTGTATTCCAATGTATAGATGTACCACAATTTATCTATCTCCCAGTTGATGTTCACTTGGGTTGTTTCCATCTTTTGAAAATTATGAACAAATGTGCTATAAACATTTGTGTACAGGTTTTATATGAATGTATATTTTCATTTGTATTGGATAAATGCCTAGGTGTGGAATATTAATGAATTGTCACCAGATATATTTTAACCATCTAAGAAACTTCCAATGAGTTTTCTAGAGTGGTTGTACAATTTTGTATTCCTATTACCAATGTATGAGACTTCCAGTTGCCTTGTGTCTTTGCCAGTTCTTGGTAATCCCTGTATGTTTCTTTGATTATTTTTATTTATTTATTATTTTTTAACACTCTAATAGGTGTGTAGTGGTATCTTAATGTGGTTTTTATTTATTTATTTATTTATCTTTTTATTATTTTCTTTTCAATGTGGTTTTAATGAACATTTCCCTAGTGACTAATGATTTTGATCACCTTTTTATGTGTTTATTTGGCATCTGTTTCTCTTTGCTAGAGTGTAACTTCAATCTTTCACCCATTTTAAAATATGGATGTTTGATTTCTTATTATTAAATTGTGAGAGTTCTTTATATATTCTGGATACCAGTTTATTAGATTGTATTTTGTAAATATTTTCTCTTAGTCTGTGGCTTGTCTTTTCATTTTCTCAACTGTATTTTACATGCCAAATTTTTAATTTTGATAAAGCTCAGTTTATCAAATTGTTCTTTTATGGTTCATGCTTTTTGTGGTCTATCAAAGAAACATTTGCCTAGCCCAAAGCTATCCAATATTTTCCTCTAGAAATGTTGTAGAATTTGGATTTTACATAGTAGGACTATGATCCATTTACAGTTAATTTTTGTATGTGTTATGAGGTATGGGTTAAGAGGTTATTTATTTATTTATTTATTTTTGCATTTGATGTCTAAATTTTCCAGTACCATTTGCTGAAAAGACTATCCTTTCTCCTTACCTTGATACTTTTGTTGAAAATTAACAGACCATGCATGAGTAAGCCTATTTGTAGGCTCTATTCTGTTTCTTTTGGTGTGTTTATCATATTGTCAGAACAACACTGTCTTCATTATAATAGTTTTATAGGAAATTTCAAAATCATGTAGTAAGAGTTCTCCAATCTTCTTCTTTTTCAAAAGTATTTGGCTATTTAAGATCTTTTGCTTTTCCATATAACTTTTACAATCAGCTTGTCAATTTCTTCACAAAAGCCTTCTGGGATTTCCATTGGGTTTACAATGAAACTGTAGATTAATTTGGAGAGGATTGACCTCTTAACAATATTAAGTATTCTAAATTGTGAACATGTATCTTTCCATTTATTAAATTTACCATTTTTAAATTTCACCTTAAAATTGTTCATTTTTAGTATATTGAAACTATAAGTGATTTTGTATATTGGCCTTGTATACTGAGACGTTACTTGCTAAATTCATTTATTAGTTCTAATACCTTTGGGGAAAGTTTTAGGGATTTTTAAAATGTAGGTAACATTTTATAGACACAGAAATAGTTTTATTTCTTCCTTTCCAATCTGGATGCCTTTTATTTCTTTTGTTGCCTTCTTGCACTGGCTAGGACCTCTTTTATGGGGTTGAATAGGAATGGTGATAACGGACGTTCTTGCTTTGTCCCCAACATTAGGGGAAAAGCATTCATTCTCTCAACATTCAAGATCCCAGAGTGGGATCTGGATCCCAGAGCCACTCCTCATTTCTTAAGGGGGGGAAATGGACTGTTTTCTGATCACACAAAAATGTGAAAATGAAGAAAACCATAAATGGAAATAAAAGCCTCCCATAACATTCTACCCAGACAGAACCACCACTAATAATTTGTTGTATTTCCTTGTTTCTTATCTTACTCTTTAAGAAAGCATTGTACAATCAAGATTTGCATCCTGTTTTTTGCCACTTAATATTTTATCAAGAGTTTTCCTGTCCCTAAATAGCATTTGATGATAAATTATTGGTAGTTATATTCTATTGTGTAGATGCAACACAATTTAGTCAGTCCCCCATTGTTGGGAATTTGGATTGCTTATAAGATAGATTCCTAGAACGGGTATCAGTGGGAAAATTGGGGTATTTCAAAGACTTCTGATGTATATTGTCAAATTTCTTTACAGAGACGTCGTTCCAACACATACTCATAGCAGCGGCACTTGGGAATGCACATCTAATCACAAGGGCAAAGTGGCAAAGTATTCAGTTCTACTCTTATAATTGCCAATTACATAGGTAATTCAGAATAATTCCTTGAATTAATCAATTCACTAATCAATAGACGTTTATGTATCTCAGCTTTATCAACTACTATTTGTATAGCTTTGGGCATTGAGCCTCTTTTTGTATAACAGTAAAATGGGGAATATAATAACACTTTCAATAAAATGGGTACAGTCATAATAGCTTCTTTGCTTTAATTTCAAGGTGCTTTTGATGATTAAATGAAATAAGAAATATAAAAATATTTTATAAACAGGAAAGCATCACGCAAGCATAATGGGCCCTGATGCATGACCAGTAATCCTCTAGGCATGTCAAGGAGCGGAGATGTAAAGAATATAGGGAACATATTTCTTTCCTTTTTTTTTTTGTCAGTAGCAATGCTTCAGTATTTATTCATCAATTGCAACAAATGTACCACACTGTTGTAAGTTGTTACTAGTAGGGGAAGATGTGAAAAAGGAGGGGGAGGGATATATGGAAATCCCTTATATTTTGTAACTTTTCTGTAATCTAAAACCTCTTTTTAAAAAAAGGTATATACATGTAAATATTTCAACTCTCTACTAAACATTTTCACTTATGTATCTTCTGGATGGCCCAGACTTTCATGTGATAATTCTTCTAGAATCCACTCATGTGGTTGTTGGAAGATTTTGGTTCCCTGGAGCTGTTAAATTGATGGTTTCATTTTATAGCTAGCTGTTTTCCTCAGTTCTTTGCTATGTGGTCCTCTCCAAAGTGGCAGCTCCTCATGAAAGCATGCAATCTTTCTTGCTGGGGCACCAGAACCTCTGGCAGTCGGACTTGGAGCTTCATGCTTAAGCCATCCTCTCTCTTACAGGGCAGAACCAAACAAGGTGGCTTCCTTTCTTGGAACATATTTCTTACAATTGAAGAATCTCCCCAAAATGGTGACATTCTACATGTGGTATCATTACCACAACCAGGGGCCCAGTATTTCTTAGAACTATTCACCCCCTCCCCGCCCCCGCAGATTCCTTGTGTCAGACATTGTGTCTCAAGTTTTGGTTCAGGAATACATTATTCACAGATATCATGTGTGTTTTATAAGTTCATAAACTTCAGTAAGGTTAATAGGCTTAGGGATTATTTCTGTTATAATGTGAAATTTTTGTTAGGTTCGAAAGATGGGAAAGGTTCAATTGTGGGAATGTCTTACTCCCTTTGCTTTTAGTAAGGCTAACACAAGTGTGTGTGTGTGTGTGTGTGTGAATACATATGTATACATATATATTTTTAATTGTAAAAACACTTTCTCTTCTTCAGGGAATGATATTCATATGATCAGTTTCATTTTTTCATCCTTTGATAGAAAGTTGATTTTTAATCAACTAAGCACAAAGGAGTGTCTTGTCTCAAATGTTTTCCTTTTTTTTACTTTCCAGAAACTTGAAACTTGATCTAGCCAAGTGGGAATCTTCAATTTCAGCCAAAAGTTTGTTCTTATACTTATACTGTCCTACAGTCCCAACCTGAAAGAAATACTTTTGTTGAAGATAAAGGTTCTGTAAAAGAAAGCATTTTCACAAAGAAAATACATCCTGTTTTACTTTGTTACTTTGATTTTGCTGTGTTGAGCAGCAATATTAGCTCATTGCTGGCCACACAAATAGGGATACTAAAGAAAAAATATTATTCTCAGTGACTACATCTGCCATGACCGTGTGCCTTCTCTGACATGGAACAACAGGATTAATTGATTTGAATTGGGAATATGTGCACCATATCTTTTCACGCATAAGATTTTAAATGACTGCATCATTAAAAATATAGTTCTTGTGTGTCAGCCTCTTCCTGGTCTTTTCTGAAATAAACAATAAGCAGAAACCTCCTAAGTTGTGTGTTCAAGGGCCTATTGATTTGTCCGTATTTGACATAAAGATACGCAAAGTCAAATATAGGCAATTTCTAGCCTTAGGGACATCCACCTGGATTCCAAGGCTTCCCTGATTGGGGATTCTAGAAACTGGATGAGGAGGGCCGAATGAAATCAGGTTCTTTCCCATCACCGCCCACCCTTCTCCCCTCTTTTATCCACACTCTTCTTCCACCTCCACCCCGCATGCCAGGGTGAACTGGTATTGAAGACAAGAAGCTTATTATCCCACCATGCAAAGCTGTACCCTCCTCTGACCATGCCCCAAGGCCAGGTGGGAGTGTTGGGACCTAGACTATCTAAATACAGAAAAAAAGGCTTTATCAACAGATGTTTTATGGGAGATAACTCAAGGAGTATGCAAACAAACAGTCAAAAAACAACAGCTTCAGGTGCTGGAAGTGGGTAGAACATAGAAGAGCTTGTGTTGAGTCAAGATCAGGTGGCCTGTGACTCATTTATCATTGCCAGGTCCTGGCAGTTTTATACCTGGACACACTGTTGGTCAAACATAATGCCACAAAAAGAAATGAGACTAAAGTGCTCCTGCCAGTCCCACAGAGGCCCCTCATTGCAGGAATTCTTAGAGTTCCCTCAAGCTTAGAGCAGATATAAAGATGATCACTATAAATATCAGTTGTCATACTCAACATAAGATTCCAACTCTACACATAACACAGGCTAGACTTATTTCTGTCAAGACTATGAGATGTGGGAGGATAGCAGAGCCTCTAGTTAGGTTTTGTGAACCATACACTGCACAATTCCTGCTGTAGCCCCTTACTAATTCCCTTGTAGAAAATCATGAACCTAGTGAGCCATGTTTCAGATCGAAATGTGTCACATCCCTTAGGTAGGTTGGGGTAGGAAAAAAGTTGAGAACAACTTTGCTGGTGGACTTTATAATGCCTTGGACTGTGATCTTGTACTTATTTGCATGGTTAGACTAGCTTGTCCTCTGTATGAATCAGAGTTCAACCAGAGATGCAGCGTCAGTAGGATTAGAAATAAATAAATTAATTAATTAATCACCACAAATTGGCTTAAGTAATTATGGGAGATGGCTAAGCAAGACTGAACTCCACAGTACAGTGGTTCAGGAAGGGAGGATCAGAAGCAGATTGGAACACCATGTGCATGGGCTGAAGCTATCGTTCATGGGCGGTCAAGAAGGGAGGGTCTAGTGAAGGGGAGGAATTGTGGACCCAGTTGCTGTTGGATTCTGACTCAGGGAATGCCCAAAACTTCTTTTATAGGGCTTCCTCTGATTAAGTCAGGCCTACCAGGATAATGTTACTCAGTTAAAGTCAACTAATTAAGGACTTTTATCACATCTTCAAAATCCCTTTATAGCAGCACCTCGATTAGTGTTGGAATAACTGGCAGAAGGTGTGTGACTGCTACAAAATGGCTCTTGTCCCCCTTGCTGTCCTCATAGTTTAGCCTACCCAAGGGGATATATCACGAAACAAGAAACCACTCCCTCCCTCCTCCACTTCATCCCTTTCTCCTTCCCTTTTTTCCCTGCCTTCTCTCTGTCCTTCCTTAAGCTTCCTTAAGACATTTGAAAGTTTTTTTTTTGTGACTTGGAATTCCATCATTTCCAAGGTGCAGATTGGATTTTTAAAATCCTTTTTTGGGAAAAACTCATACTGTTCACTAGAACCACATCAGCCTATATGTCCTCTATGTCTGGGTGCCCTTTTGGCCTTTTCCTTCCATCTCAAGGACCCTGTTCATCTTCAGACTCAAGGCATTGTCCACTCTATGTGCTACCCCAACCCCGAAATCATTCCAGCCTGGGCCGCTGCGTGTAGGAGCACAGGAGACAAGGCTTAATGTAACTGGAGAACCACCTGCCAAGCACTCAGAAGCATGACTTCAAGATGGAAGCCTCTCCCCTAGCCATGGCTGTGCACTGGGGGCAGCCACAACAAATGGAGCTATAAACAATGTCAATTGTGCTGACTTCACAGCACACACAGATGCAGCCTTTTTTTTTTTTCAGATCCATTGAACAAAGAGAAGACTCAAACTTGTTGTTGGCAAACAATACAACATTGTCTTCCAGCTCTTCCCCCGAGTGGGCCACATTCTCCAATGCCCTATGAAGCACTGAAAGCTTATGTGCAAAGCCCCTATGGGACAGTCAGCAGATAAGCGCCAACTCCCCCCCCCCCCAAATCCAGGATCTAGGCTGAGTTCGAACAATTGAACCGAACATTACAAAAACAGGGCAGCATCAAAACTTTTAATCCAAGCAATTTTCATCTTGGTAAGGTCCTTTTATCAACAAGGCAAGTCCAGAGGTCGCCCCTGGAGGCCTGTGGAATGAATGTCTGGCAGATAACTCTGCCTAGTGCCACAAACTGGGAGACCATTGGCCTCTTTTTCCCTCCTCAGTAATTACATGTTTGCATGATTACAGTCTGTTATTTACCATGAGATAATAGAGTGGCCCAGGCAGCTTAAGTGCGGGAGCTGAAAACGCACAGATCATTTACTTCAATGGCTGCACAACCCTGAAAATTATCAGAGGGGTCAGAATTTCACAACAGAATAGCTTATCTCAGGCCTCAGCATCCAAAAGCAACATGGCCCCTGGGTTCTTTGACTTGCTGGAGGAATCTTTTCGGAGAAAACAAAACTCTTCCCTCCAGATCTCTGGAAGAGGCTCTCAGAATGTGCTTTGTTCTTAACTCTTGTCCTGCCGTGATCTTAGAAAGCAGTGGGCACTCTTTCTGCAGAGCCAGATAATAAATATCTTAGTCTTTGTGGGCCTCATGGGTCTCTGCTGCAACTACTCAGCCCCTGTTGTTGTGATACAAAAGCAGCCCTAGACAACCTGTACACGAATGAACATGGCTGTGTTCCAATAAAACTGTATTTATAGATACTGAACTATTTGAATTAGATGTAATTTTTGTGTGTGTGTGACAAAATAGTCTTTTGATTTTTTTCCCCAGTTACTTGAAAATGTAAAAAACGTTCTTAGCTTGCAGGCCAAACTGAAATAGGCAGTGGATGGATTTGGCCCATGGGCTGTGGTTTACCTTGTTTTAGAGTCTCTCCCTGGGGCCACTCTTATTTCCCTAGCGGCCTGATCTTGGAATGAACTGATGATTGTAAGAGCCTCAAAGAACCAAGAATTTAAGTTCAAACATCTTTTTATATTGATTTCCACTCTTCTCATATTCATTGTGATTTTGAAATATTTTATTCCTCCGTAGTTACCTGTTCTTCTGAAAGTCTTGTTTTCTTTGAGGATTGCAGTAGTTTCAATGAGATAAGCTTGTCAATTAGATTTTTAAGCCAAGGAGAGTGTGAAAAGTCACTTGAATGTCAACACGATGATGGGGCCATTTGAGGTTCTGCCAGTGCAGTTTCAGGCAGGCCAAGCTCCTGATGGAGCCTGTTTAAAAGCTTTATCTTGCCCATTTCCCTGCACCTGAAAACCTTTTCTCAGATATCTTTTGGTTTTCACTATTGCTTTTGTCAAGTTGTCAGCGAAAGAGATGTGTCAGGCATCACTGTATACTGGAAAATATAATAGCCTCTTGGGATAAAGAGTCCTTGTTAGAATTTAACCACAACTTGTAATTTTTTTTTTTCTTTGTTGCTGAACAACCTTTAACATGCTTTTAATTTTGCTACCTCTGGCCAGAGGATTTCAGGAGCCATGATCTCATATAAAAGATCAATATATATGGATAAGAAAAGTGAGAGTGATCACAAAGGGACCCCTTTTACCTTTGTCTGCACTGATTCTGTCCTTACAAAGGAACTGAGAGCTTGCAACACTGTCATCCCTTTGGCAGGGAATAGGAATGCACCAACACGGGTCCCACCCTGATTTTCTGTGGCAAAGGAAGAGAGAAGGCAACCGTTGTCCTTGTTTAATGCACTGAGGTTTGGAAAGGATTTCGAAATACAGTTTATAGTACACTTAGATTATAAATTGTAGTGTCAGTGTCATTCTTCACTTAAAGGACACATAGTCTCTGAAAACACTCATAGCCTAATAAGCTACACACAAAACACCAGGAAGCAAGCAAGCAAGGCCCTAACCCTCAAACTACCCTGCTCAGATACACAGCTGGGCAGCCCTTGGCCACAGAGCAGTCAGTGGCCCCAAAGAAAGTCCATCCCTGAGCTCCCCTAACTGGTAATGGTTGTGCCTGTTCTCAACACAAGAGAAGCAGCTATGCTGTGCTCTACTTACTCATGGGTGGGTGGAGACAGTCTAAAGTGCAGCACGGTTGTTCCTAGCCTAGGAGGAAAAAATATTGATGGAGCTCGAGATTTCATAACAGTGATTAACAATTTGCTCTTCTTCAATTCCATTCCCACTTGCAAATGTGACATGATGCCTCCTGCCAACCTGCCTATCACTGAGTGTCTTGACAGCACAGGAACTGCAGCCTTAGACACATACCCTGTTCCTTTTGACCACCTGTTGTCCCTACCTGCAAAGGTAGGCATTATGGTTTTGCTCCCATCTCTCATCACGCAGATAAACAGACCCACAGAAACAGACGTGCGCGCGCACACACACACACACACACACACTCTCACACAGTTTCCTACATAAGACCAAAACACAACTACACCTAGAGGTGCAGGAAAAGCAACCTTCAATACTATACAGAGCAAACATGCCCTCAAAGCCCTTAACCCTGGCACCTGTTCCTCGCATTTGCTGGCCAAACTCATAGCATAAAAGTAGTTTGCATTTCTACTTTCTAGCCCACTCTCATCAAGAAATAGAATGATTTGTTCCATGTAAGATAAGAGTAGATTCATTGATTATACCAAATACTAATTGAGTGAGTACTAGATGCCAGGAACTGACCTAAGGATGAAGGATAGAATGAAGAGAAAAAAGGGTACACACTCTTTTCTAATTAGCTATGTGACCATGGGCAAGTCACTTCACTTCCTTGAGTCTAGACAGCCTCACCTGTAAAAGAAAGGGTTGGAGAGGATCTCTATTATTGCCTCTTGCACTGAGTGTTTAATAATTCAGAATCAATGACGGAGGAGGAAGGAGGGACGGTGGTGCCAGTTTTGGAAAGGACTTCAGAGAGGTTGTTCTGTTCAGTGACAATACTACCCAGAAGGAAGAATCAGTAAACAGTATATAAAATAATACCCACCTGGATACAAGGAGAGAGCGGCCCATTGTCAAGGTTGTTAAACTGGAGGTGGAGATCCTATTCAAAAAAAGATCATTTGCTTCTTTCAGAGTAAGGAGCTCTTCTGCCCGTGCAGGCCACCAATAGGATGGGGTGGGGGGAGCAATTCTCCTCCTGCCTCGACTGGTCTTTGCCTTGGTCTTCTACCCCTTCCTTGAAAAGACCGAGAGATCTAAGTAATCATCAGCAGGTGGGTGTTCCTTGAGTTTTGAGGACTTAAAATGAAGTGGAGAGTAGAAGGAAAAGCAAAGGCCGGGAAACTGCAAAGGGGAATGGCTTCAGTAGCTTCCTGGGCCACCCTCGACAAAATGTTCAATCTTGGTGTGTCTCTTCATTTTTACAAAGGGGCCTAATGGGATTTCTTCATGTCTGAGTTAACGCCTTTCAAAGCAGTTTCTTATATGTCTTTATCTCATCATCACAATAACCCTAAGAGGAAGGTAGATGGAAAGGAAGGCAGCTATGGATTTGCACAAATTCTTTGATAATGGGTTGTCCTGTGAGCAGCCCATCTGTAAGAAGCATTTGGATGAAGGCCCTAGTCTACCTAGGGTGACTTTTGAATTAATTCTTTAGGAGCCCTGCAATCGGGAGGTCCTAACCCTCACTGCAATGATAAAGGTGGTTGTTGTAAATAGCATTGGTGATATTCAACACAAGATTCCAACTCTACAACATGATGTGAGCTGGACTTATCTCTGCAGTGTGCCACTCCATTTTTAATAAGGAGCACAATGAGTTCTATAAGACATCAACTTTACTGAAACAGGCATGGGCATGGGAGGTTCCAGATGCAGCTAGTAAGCACATTCTCGATGGTTGGCTTTGTAGATAAAGGACCTAGCACAGCATAACGGGTTGGTTCTTCCATTTCATTGTCCCTAGCCCTTCAGGGTGAACTTAGGAATGAAACAGCAATTTCTTAATTCCCCATCCCAATAGAATTATGAAGGATTCTTGCTTTATTGTGCATTGAAAGCCCTCATTAGCAATGCAAGCACTTCAGAAGGCAGTGAGTGACTCATACAGGGCCCAGAAATAGTACTGAGGAAAATTGCTTTTATGTAATTTTTTCTCAGAATGTCACGCTGTGAATACTTATCATCTCAGCAGAAACATGTGGAAAAAATCGCATCTTCCTGGGCCTGCAGGGATGCTGTCTCCCAGAGCCATGTCACTGCCTCACAGGCCTCCAGAAGCCACCATCAACTTGAGGACAGCTGTTGAAGCACAACAGGGAGTGTACAAGAGAAGGGAACACTGGAGAAGTGACTTCTATTTTCAATTTCAATGGTATAGCTTTCAGCACAAATGGCCCAATCAGTCAGTGCTTAAGCTTACTTTTTTGTTAGTTTTGGTCTTGCTTCTAAAAATAGACTTAAAAATGAAAAGAGAATGTTCTGGGGAGAGTAGGTCAGTCAAACAATTTATACTTTCTCAACAAGTTGGAAAGAGAAGGGGCAGGAGTTGATGATCTAGTTCACTGAACTGAGTGAGACTGATGCAGGCCATCGCCCAGGCAAGATGGGGAAGGTAAGAGGGGTGGGCTTGATCTCAGAGGAGGACAGATGATCAGAGAGTTGGGGATTAGACCTTGAAATACTCCTTAGAGAGGCTGTAGTCGGCTTAGAGCAAGCCCCTGAAAGCTTTGCCAGGGCCAGCCCCTCCACGCCATTAGGATGCACCCACCCAGCCTTCTGTGTTGGGCAGCCACACCAGATCTTCCTCCCTCTGCATCTGGGGTGAGGGCCTGCCATGGATGGCTCTGTCCCTAGCTCAGTGATCATCCAGCAGCAGGAAGTCTGCCAGTACACTCAAGATTTGCTCAATCCCATTTGAGAAAGGGGTATGAGCTGAGTGTTCTGGGCTTAAAGCTGCTCTGGGTGCACATCTTCTGCAGCTGATGGGATTCATTTGGCACTTGGGAGCCAAGTCAGACTCTGGAGTTTAACACATGGCTCCTAAATAAGGGAAGACTGTTGTGTGTAACCCTCCCTGCTGTGAAAAATCTTTGGGCCAAAGGGCCAGTGAAATGGGCACAGGTTTGGAAGTAATATCAGAGGTTTAGAATGGCCTCCCTTGGTGGCCTGGTCTGGTCTGAGCTGGCACCGGGTCAGTGTTCTAAGGACCTGTGTTCTTGTTCCATGCTGCCTCTCCCATTAGGCAACGACTACAGCACCACAGATGAGGACCAGTCTTGGAAGGATTAGCCTTCTACATACTTGGTTTAAAAATATGTAACTGGTGTTCTACATTTTCCTAGAATCTTTGCCTCTCTAAGGACTTATCCTTGCTCTTGCAATGTTAAGGAAGAAAAGGATCCAAAAAATAATGGTGCACAGTAACTTTCAATTAGCAACACTAGCCAAGTGACAAAGATATAGTGCATGCTCAGAAATTCTATGAAAGCCCACCCAAAACCCTGCTGCATTGCCTGGGCTGCAGGCTGAGGCCCTTCACAATAAAATAGCTCCCACTTGGAGCCTGGATTTTGAGAGGATTCATTAGTCAGTGGTGTGAGGTGGTGAGCACAGGGGGTTGGCCCCATTACAACTTGGAAGGTTTGTCATGCTTTGGAAAGAACAGCAGCCCATGTTCTGAACAGAGAGAGGGAAAAGGGGACAAAGTTCTCAGCTGAACACTAATGAGAGATAAATAAGATGAAAGTGCTTCAGCAAGATGTTCGGCCAGCAGTAGAGGAGTGCACTCACATATGGGGCGGACGGTTAAGCAGGAGCGGCCTGTCAATGATGAATAGGAAGCTCACTTTAAGACCATCCAGCAGCACTCACCAGAATTTAAAAAAATAGAGAGATCAATCTGCATATTAAAAAAAAAGAAAGGATGCTGTTGTTTAAGAGTCTGGGTCTCTTACATTTGGTGACACCTTTAATGTTGGGTGGCAGCAGAAAATAGCAATTTTTACATATGTTATCTTGCATGTGAGGCGTAAACAAAAAGGATAGACATTTCTTTTAGTGATTCACTAAGCAGAAGTCTGCTTTAAGAGTCAGGGGAAATGGAAGTAGATTTGGCTACTAGATATATTATTTTACCCATGGGGTGCTCTGCTTCCTCATTTTATAATGGGGTGGGGGAGGGTGGGAGGAGGCTGGGTTGTAGGTCCTTGACCCCAGGTCAAGAGGGCTTCAGAGGTCTTGTGAGCCCTCTGAAATAGTTTGCATACATTGTGTCTTGGTGCATATGGGCACTTTTCTGGTGAGAAGGTCCATTTTTATCATATCCCCCAAAGAGGTCCATGGACCCCCAAATGTTAAAAGCTTCTGGGCTGGAATACCCTCAACACCTTCTCCCCCTCCAAGAGTCTATGACTCTGCTGTTGCACATCTGTGATTCTAAGGTTATTCTGGTTTATTCCTAGAGGTGGCTGATGTTTTTCCTAAATATGTTATGTTTTCATTTTAATGTGAGAACAGCTGCAGTTATATGAACATCTCTGGTTCACTCTTGTTTCCTTGTCTTGGCTGGGTTCTCTGGGGAAATATAATTAAGAAGTAAGAGATAGGAGCCTTTAGCCCCTTTAACCTTCCCACATCCTGATTCTGCCTGTTCATCCCAATCCTGCAGGGGTCTCAGACAGCCCCCACGGTGATGCCGAGGAAGGCTTCTTCTCAGAGCATTCCTCTGCCATCCTTTTCTACTCTCCACCACCCTGACTCTAGCCCTCCACCCAAATATACCCATTCTATTGCCCACTTTTCAAAGAATTGTCTGTAATTGAAAGGCTAACTGGGTTAGACTCATTTATAGTTTCCCTGCACATGGCTCTTCTCCTCCTTTTATTTGAGCTTATAATTAGCACTATACTTGTTAAATATATGTCCCAGAGACTTAAATCTTTGGTCTGATTATGTGCTGGTTGAGCCCCAAATCTCAGCAGAGTTGCAATACCTACACTCCAGTTCATGGACTCACCCAGGACAACTAACAAAAGGATGATGATGGACAACGCCCCTCCCAAGGAACAGAGAGTGTCTGCAACTGCAAGTAAGACAGTTCTGTCCATCTGTCCCATGGGATCTAAGCCCCCTCTTAATTAGAAGCAGAGTGGGCAACACCATCCCCAAATCCTCAAGATTGGGGAATGGACAATGGACTAAAGTAGACTTATTATTATTCTTTTATAGACTTATGATTATTTTAGCAGTGGAAGAACTTGTATCCTTGATTTAAAGGCAGTGACCACAGGAGGTTCTGAAGGGAGGGAGAGGGAAGAATAAATGTAACATGGGGGCATTTTCGGGACATTGGGATTGTCGTGCATGACATTGCAATGATGGATACAGGCCATTATACATTTAGTCTAAACTAATAAAATTGTGCCAGACAGAGTGTAAACTATAATGTAAATGGTAGTCCATGGTTAGTAGCAATGCTTCAATATGTGTTCATCAATTAACAAATGTTCCACACCAATGAAAGAAGTTGTTGATGTGAGAAAGTTTAGGAGGGGGAGAGTGTGGGGCACATGGGAATCCCCTATATTTTTGATGTAACATTTATGTAATCTAAAGCTTCTTTAAAAATAAAAAACCAAACATTAAAAAAAAAAAATAACGCTAACTGGGGTGTGATCTTTGGGCATGGGGAACTTTAAAGACCTCCAGGGTCCCCTCTGCCACCGGTAAGGGAGACTCTATTGCTAAGTCATTAAGCTGTGCACATGCAGAAGGGAACTCTTCCCTAGGACAGATTTCACACTGGGTGAACTTGCTCAGAACACCCACCTTCATCAGACCATTCTGCCCACCAGCACTTTTAAAAATGAAATGAAGTCAAATGACCCTCTGTTCGACATACACAAAATTCACTGTTTCAAAAACACTTTCAGTGTGATTTTTGTTCCTTTAGATTTCTTGTTCCAAGAACTTTGCCCTGCCCAGCAGTGGAATTACTGAATATTCTGAGAATTGCGTCTTCTGCCCTGAGCGTGACCTCCAAGAGATGTCATGCCCCAGAAATGGTCACAGACAGAGCCCGGGCCTTCTCAAAAGGAGACCGGGGGTGGGGGGTGGGGGGTGCGTCTGGGGAAAGCTGAGGGGGTTAGTTCTGCTTCTATTACCCCCTATGTTCATTACATATCATTGAGAGCTTTGATTTCTTTGAATTGTGGGAAAATTGTTTCCCTGAAATGACACTGAGGACTGTTCATTTCTAAGCCAGGGTGATGTGAGTTGACAAAAGCTGAGAGGGTACTGTTGTTAAAGGTTAGCATGGATGTGTCTTGGAAAAGTAGCTCAGGTGGTGCTAGAGTGAGACCCGCCTATGTTACTTTAGAAGTAATTTGATTTTGTTTTCAGAGGACCAAAATTCAAGTTAAAACTTTTGGAATTCTGTAAGCCATGAAATTTCTGTTTTTTTGTGTGTTTTTTTTTTTTAATTTATTAATTTTTTTTTTTCCAACCAAAAGTTCTTCTTTACCTACGACATAGTAAGCACATGACTATGTTTCAGAAATTATTTTGTGGATACAAACTCATGAATCCCATTTTACACTTATCCTTAATGTATCAGGTACATGTCAGCACAAATGCATGTGGCCCCACAATTTGTTTTGCTTTTTATGAGGGATGCAGTTTAATGATTTTAGGAAGCTGGACATGGGGCAGTTCACCTTTTCCCTTCTACTCAGTGATTCTCTTTTACTAGTCTTAGTTATTTTCTCTAAAATATCTTAAGAAAGAAAAGGAACAGGAACATTTCTATTCACATGTTATAAAAGCTCTCTTGTGTGATAAGGTTTAACTCTTTAACAGTGGCCCTTTGATAACTAAAAATTTGATGTTCAGCAATTATTGCTTTTTGAGAACTCCAAGTACACACAGCATTGCAGTTTTCTGAACAATCGGCTCTATTCTCCTGTCCTTTTCTGCTCTCACTTGGCTCCCCATGGAGGCCTGAGCCAGGCCCTCTGTTTCTGTTTAAGTAGAACAAATGACATTTATAGCCCAGCTGGAAGCAGAGAGGTGGATTGACTGACTCAGGATTTTTTTTTCCTTTTTCTTTTTTCTTTTCAGCTGAAAATGTGATATGGGTTTGTTATATGTTTGTTTAATCTTAGTTCAGGCTCCCCTATAAAAATCCTGGTGGGAGAAAGCAAGCAAAGCTTCAACATATGTGTTGAACTTGGAATAAGAAACTTTAATCCTTGGAAAAATGGTATTGTGTAAATTCCAGATTGCAACTAATCACAATATATTCAGACAGTGGCAGGAACATTTCACTTTCTGTTTTAATATTCAGTTCACACAATCGTGCATAAAAGTGGCCTTTTGAGTGCATATCCCCGCTGACTTTTCTTTAGGCCTATATTTATTTTATTTGACTGAAACCCTAGTGGCCTATATGAAGTAAACCAGATGTTTTCCATTTACAGACGGTGCACCTGACAGTCAGAGCCTGAGCAGGTTTGCTGGTGGCCAGGTGTTTGCTCTCCCCTTGGCATCGCTGTGTATTTTAACGGCAGAGAACAAATACAAAGCTCCTTTTGTTGAGCACTTGTGTGCCAGGCCCTGTGCTACACGCTTTAGATTCATTAGCTGATTTATTATATTAAGTAAATGAAAATGGCTGCCTGCATTGCACATTGCCAGGAGGAACCCTTTTCTGAGAAAGGATTTTCCAGAAGACAAAAAAAGATGGACTGCAGGGGCTTTCTGAGAAAATGGAATTACAGAATGCACCATGCAGTATTGCAGCTAAGCAGCACCTGGGGATAAACCAGTTTTGGTCCAGCTGAGATAGCTTATGAGAACGGACATGAATACCATGCTAATCAATGCATATCTGCTTCCCACTTTGTAAACCCCCCTATGTAAAATGCAAACAATGTTGGCCAACCAGAACATTTCCTCACGTGCTTCTAAGTTTGCCCTCTGTAAGTTCACCCTTTCTACTCCCTTGGTGGAGCTCCTTTCCACATGCAGTTTCGATGCTGTCTGATCCATGAATCATAATCTGCTCAAATAAATTCCCATAAATAATAACTTGTCTAATGTTTTCTTTTAACAATTGCTTACATAATCCTGTGAGGAAGGTCTTCTTACTAGCCAAACACTTTATTGACCAAGAGTCAGAGTAGATAAATAACTTTTCAAGGTCAGATCTATAGAAGTAAGAAAACAAACTTGGGGTGTCTGGCTATAGGTCATTGCTAAATCATATCACTTTGACCCAAACATCAGTTGGGCCCCTCCAGCCACTTCAGATATGAATAACCAAGATTACCTTGAAACCTATCCCCAAGTTGCAAAAACTTGAAGAAAAGCTCAATAGCCTTTTGTGTGTTCCTGGGGGCATATCCTATCTTCAGGAGAGGAAGTATAGCAGAGTAATGCTATAGAATGTCATTTAACCCCTCGGGTTTCCCCCTTGCTCATCTGTAACATGGAGATAAGAATAGTGTCTGCTATTCTTATTTATGAGGATTCAACCAGTTCATCTGAGCCTTTGGGCATCCTTGGCACACGGCAGTGCTGGGGTGTCAGCTCTGATGATTAGCATTATTGATGTCACTTCTGGACAGGAGCTCCTGCCTCTGCTCAGTAAATTCAGTTTCTGGATGGTCTCATCTTTGGGGACCGTGTCTTTTCCCATGTCAACCATGACATAGAACTCAGTCATTTTAATTTCCACAAATTCTTTCTCCAGACTTATGTGTGTGTGTATAGGTTTTACCAAGGGGTTGAGAGTATCAGAGGGGAATTTAATCTTCACATCTCAGTAAAGCACATGCTTTCAGTTGAAAATTAGATGCACTGTTTCTTAAAAGTCCATGTTTTTTCATGTCATATGTTTTGTTGCCCTGTCCCCTGCTAAGCCCTGTCCTCACAGATCTCACACTTACCTTATCAAGATGTTTTCCCAAAGAAACAGTTTCCCAGAGAGAATCCTGGAGCTGGCTGTTAATTAATTTCTTTTTTTTTTTAAACTCTGACACTGACTCAAGGAAAGGAGGCCCTTTTTGTTTGTTTGGTGTTGGTCTTGGTTTTGATCTCCTTCGCTCCCTCCCTCCCTCCCTCTCTCCCTCCTTCCCTCCCTCACTCCCTTCTTTCCTTCCCATTAGAAAATTGCTGAAATTTAACTGGTGGGGTATTTTCTAACATCTATCTCTGTATATATATCTTGAAATATCATTTTGGCCCCTTCCAGTGCTATTGAATAAGAATCCTTCCCCTCTCCCCACCCCATTACCTCTTGGGATAATTCATTTATCACACTCATCCCCTAGCTCTATGACAGACCATGGGCGAGCCATTATCTGAGAGGAGATTGCTCCCTTGGCAGGACATGCTCAGGGGCCACCGCCCCACAGCACCATTTCCTGTCCTCCCGACTCTGTGGTCCCTCGAGCAGAACCACTGGTTAGGATCAGAAAGCCATCTCTCTACTGTCCCCTCCCCTCAAGATAGGATATCACCCCTAAGGGAAAGAGAAACAGGGAATAAGCAAAAAACAGAGAAGGAGCAGGGTATAAGTAGAAAATGGTTTCAAGAGAGAAGGGAGCCCTGGCAAAGAAGAGAGAAAGAAGCTAAAGCTGCACTGGCCTCAGAGAGGAAGAGTGGTTAATATATTGTGTGTAACTTTGTGTGTGTGAGAAAGTGTGGTGTGCATACCCATATTTAATTATTCATATAATTATTCTTTTCATTATAAAATTAATGCACATAAAGTAATTTTGGATAGAGAGTTTGAAAAGAAAACAGAAAAACCAGATGAAATTAAATTAAAATATCCATAATTTCACCATCCAGAAGAGAAACTTTGCTAAATATTGCTATACTGCTTCCCAATGTCTTTCTGTTAAGACACACTCTCTCACACACATAAATACACATGCATATGTGTAAAACATATATTTTAGATCAGATTTGACCATACACCTGGCCGCTATTGATAACTCTATTTAGGCCAAAGTAAAATAAATATTTTTTTGGGCTGAGACAGGGGACAAATGGGCTGCACTTTTCTGCTCTCTCCCATGTTTTCAGAGCCTATGCTTCTTTCCAGCGAGCTCATCATTTTGTCAATTTGCTCAACTATAGGCACATGTATCTCAACATTTGCATTCCTGTGCAATCTCTTTCAAGATGTTTCCTTGACCCCTTCATTAATTCTAAATAGCTCTAATTCTCTGTACCTCATGGGCTCCATCTGGAGATTCACAGCTAGGTGTGCCTATTTGCAAAAAGTTTTACTCATGAATGAGCTGGAAGAGACATCTTCTGTTCCTGATTAGGTACCTCTGAACATGATCATTTCAACATTTAAAAGCAAAGCAGAGAAACAAACAAACAAAAAATACATAGCAGTATAATAGTGGGCTTGGAGTTAAGTTCTTGAAGGCAGGCATACCTAGAGTAAAGTCCATTTCTACCACTGGGCAAGGTACTTAACTCCCTTTAGCCTCAGTTTTATCATCTGCAAAATGGGATATTAAAAGTAAGTACTTTACTAGGGATTGTTGTAAGGAGTCAATGAGATAACCCAGGAAATGCACTCAGTACCTTGCACAGCTTGTGGAGCTTACTCAGTTAACTTTGAATATAATGGTTCATCAGTCACAAGATTTAGAACAAAGTAATGTGAAATATTTGCCTGATATTTTTCCCAAGGTGAACCATATGAAATGGAACTTCCCTGCAAAGAATAACCAGCACTTAGGGCTCATTGAAGTGGTAGTAATAATACAATACAATAGTAGCAATAGCTACTTTAGTACTTCCTCTGTTGCAAGCACTTCACAGGGTTACATTTAATTTTTACTGCAACCCTATGAACCAACACTTTGTCAGGTTAAACAATACAGAAATTTATTCTCCCTTTTGACAGGAAGTTCAGAATTAGAGCAGCCGGCAGAGTTGGTTAATCCAGTGACCCAAAATGACAAGCACAAGTCTGATTCTTTCTGTTCTGCTATCCCCAATGTTGGCTTCGCCCTCAAGCTAGACACAAGATGGCGGCAGTAGTTTCAGACAGCACAGCCAAACACGGCAAAGTCTGGAGTGAGACTATCTCTTCATATGGCTCCCTTGGAAGTGAGAAGAATCTCCCCAAATGTCTGCAGCAGATTTTCCTTTACATTTTATTGTTCAGAATTTTGCCCGTTTCTGAAGCAATCCTTGGAAAAGCAAATAAAATCTCTCTTAGGAGATGAGGGTGGAATGAGCTGCCCCAAGGCTCACAGCTGTTCCTGGCTGCATGAGAGCCATGGTTGCATGGATACTTGCTACACTGGGAAAAATGGATACAGGGTTGGCACCCATTAAAAAGATCATCACTATTGTAATTGCATTTGTCTAGGTTCCTGACTAAGCTACAAGAAATGAATTTCACGAGCATACCAGGTTAGTTAGGCCAGTAATTTATTAAGGTAGAGAGGGAAGAGAAATGGGAGAAAATAACAGATCACAGTTCCCAGGTAGAGAGGAAGGGGCTGAAGAGTGATAAAGAGGACTGATTCACAGACTACAATTTCCCCTATAGATGATAAATCCTCAGGTTTTACTTGTGTATTGATCCAGGCGGTGGTGAAGAAGGCCAGACTAGGGGTCCAAAGGAGGGAGAGGGAGGGAGGGAGGGAGAGGGAGAGAGAGGAAGGGAGGGAGGGAGGGAGGGAGAGAGAGAGCGCAAGCAAAAAGCATTTGCACCTGCTTTTTAAATCATTAATTATTCTGCCCCTTTGCTAATGGCATGGGAGGAGTTACAGCTGTTTGCTGTTTTGATTGATTACCCTACCCGTCAATCCCCCAGGAGGGCCCAATGATAAGGCCTCTGGAAAATATCTGGGGCTTCTCCTGGCTTCCGGAGGAAATCTTGTTCCAAATGGGAGAATCTGTGAGTCTTCCAGCAGCCATCTTGGGGGTATTGATGTCCACGTGGACTTCTTGCCAGGTTCCAGATCCATCTATTGATTTCCTATTTTACTTGCCTGCTTCATTATTTTTCAGACAAAGAAACTGGTGATCAAGAAGTTTAAGTAAATTGTCTGATGTCCTGTTGCTAGCAAGGGGCCAAGACAAAATTCTAACCCATGGTTCATCTGATTCCACTGATTACACATCTCTAAAACAGGTAAATATATAACTGTCCTGTGTTCTTGGCAAATACTCAGACAAAGAGAGTGCATTTGAAGCAAGATTCTTTTAGGAGATTGTAAAAGCTTTGAACAAAACAAAGCCTAACATATAGCAATATGGAATGGTGGGAAAATGGGTGTAGCAAAAGTGATTTGGCACAAGGCCAGAAATGCAGTTGCCTCTGGAGAAACTGTGGAGGTGAAAAGGCTGATCCTTCTAGAGTGACAGGTTGTACAAAGAACATGTTTAGTTTTGAGCCAGAGTCCATGCTGTTGAAAGGATAGCAAGACACGGAGTAGTGTCCTATCCTACAACAATGATGTGTCCAATTCTACCTTAAGGGCTATTTATTTCACAGATGTCTACTTAGCTATTCAGCATGAGATCAAGTAGAAGTAAGCACTCTTCTCATCAATGTATCAGAAGAGAAGGAGAATCTTGGAGAGTCAAAGTTTAGCCCGAGGCCCCAGAGTTAGGATCAAAGTTCTCTGACTACCAGTGCTCTCATCACTTTCCTCTCTCTGACAGCTCCCTTGGCTGCCCGCCCTTTGTGTGCCCTAGGATTCCATCCTTGACCTTCCCTTCACTTTCTATGCTCTTCCTGACTATGTCTTCAAATGTCAATGATGTTTAGGTCTATGTTTCAGACTCCTGGCTTTAGCCTAAACTCCAACTTATTCCCAACTACCTATGGACACTTTCATCTGGTCACTTCCATAGGCTGCTCTAAATCATTTGTATCTTCTCTCACCCCCAATCACCAAAAACAAAACAAGAGCAAAACAATTCCTATTCCATAGTCTTTTTCAAGAGTTGGGGACATCATTATCCATGATGGAAATTTTATATTCCAAGATGGAAATTGTGAGATCATTTTGACTCATTACTTACAACTGATATCTAATTAGTCACCACATCCTGGTATTTCTATTTCTCCTATCCAGTCATTTCTATCTCTCCATCTCTATTGACCCTTTCCTAGTTCAGGTTTCATTCTTTTATGCTTGGGCTATTTCAATAATCTTTGCCTCTCTTCTTTCTCTCCATCTCTTTCTCTCATCAAACTTACCCTCCACACTACCACTGAAGTTATCTTTCTGAAATCCAGATAAGGTCAGGTTACTTCATGGAGTTAACCCTTGAAGGGTTCCCAATGTCTAGAGAATAAAGTTCACCCTCTTCAGTATATCATCTAAGATCCTTCATGTTCTTGTCTCAATTTGCCCTTCCTTTTCTTATCCCCTATAGAATTAATGCATATCCTTTTGTAACCGGATTTTGTCTAGGTTCTTGACTATGCTGCAAAAAATAAGGTAGGGAGGGAAGAGAACTGGGGGAAAATAATAGATCATGGGTCCCAGGTAGAGAGGAAGGGGCTGAAGAGTGATGACAAGGACCGATTTACAGACTACGATTTCCCATTATAGATTATAAATGCCCAGGTTGTACTTGTGTATTGATCCAGGTGGGGGCAAAGAAAGCCAGAATAGGGGTCCAAAGGTGAGAGAGAGAGAGAGAGAGAGAGAGAGAGAGAGAGAGAGAGAGAGAGAGAGAGTGTTTGGCTTTTGTGCTTGCTTTTGAAACTATTAATTATTCCACCTCTTTGCTAATGGCATGGGAGGAGTTCCAGCTGTTTGCTGTTTTGATTGATTACCCCACCCATCAATCCTCCAGGAGGGCCCAATGATAAGGCCCCTGGAGAATATCCTGGGCTTCTCCTGGCTTCCAGAGGAAACCTCATTCCAAATGGCAGAATCTTGCGAGGGTTTTCCAGTAGCCATCTTGGGGATATTGATTTCCATGTGGACTTCTTGACAGATTCCAGATCCATCTGTTGATTCCCTATTTTACTAGCCTGCTTCACTTTGATACCCTACACACATATCTTTCCTTTGTGAAGCCCTCCCTGATTCCCAAGGTAAAATGAATAATTTCCTCTTCTGTGTTCCTATAGTACTTTGTACCTGGCACAGTGCTTGTAACATGATATCAGAATACATCTTTTTCTAGGCAGTGCCTTGTCTAAACTCTGATGATCAAATTTTCCTTTATATTTGTATCTCCCATTTAGCTAGTGGTGTCTGAAGAAAGAGGACTTACTATGTAATGTTAGAAATGAAATCACTTCTTTCACCAGTGTATCTATGTATGGCTAAATACTAAAGTAACCAATGTCTATGTTTTTAGTTGTTCTTAACTTTTTTTTTTTTAAATCTTCATACCTTCACATAGGCAACACATTCCCTTTAGTAATAACTCTTATTTTGTGTAGTGATTCTCTTATTTTGTGTAGGATAGATGGTGGTACCTTTTTACTCTCCTTCCTCCCTCTCTGTTCCTTGAAAATCACTGCTCTATACCATTATAGATATGTTAGAAATCATGGCAGCTAGCATTTTCAGGTGCTTACTCTATGTCAGAACCTGTTCTTCATTGGTGTACATGGATTAACTCCATTTAATTATTTTGACAACTCAGTGATCTGGGTACTGTATTTTCCCCAATTTACAGATGAGCAAACTAAAATGCAAAGAAGTTAAATAACTTGCCCAAGACCACACCACCTAATAAGTTATAGAACAGGGATTTGAACCCAGGCTGTCCTGTTTCAGAACTAATGGTATTGACCCCTAATGGGCCCTGGAAACACTAATCATGGTCTCATTTTCATTTTATAGTCACAATTCATCACTTGATTTACAAAAAGATGTTATACCTCAATTAAAATCATTAGTGGTCAGGAGCAAATATGAATATGCTTGGATTTTCTTGCTTTTGAAATCTTCTAGAGGCACTCAGTCCTCATCAACACATTCTTTTACTAATACTTGAAATTAAGACATTTTATCTCACACTTACTTAAGTTACCAAATGATTACTTATCACAAAGAGGGGTGACAAGAGATCTGAGTCATAAATTTGCGAAAATGTTTTCCCCATTGTGCACATTAAATCTTTTTCTCTCTTGCTCTTATACCAACTCACACATTTTAAACCTAATTACCCCGCAGTAACTGAGAATCTTCCAATACTCTGGTAACTCACCAACTTGGACCCTCAGGAGGAAAATAAGTTGTAAGCACCCCAATCAACAATCATTAAAGGAGAGGTGCTCTAATTGTTCTGTAGGAATTTGAACCCATGGCTCCAGGGAGTCTGAGTATTCCAAGCCCTCAGGCTTAAAAGCCACTAACCTTTCTGCTGTGTGTGAGAGAAGAAATAGAATAAAATCAAATTCACTTTCAACATCAGGGCTAACCATCTTTTTGCTTACACCGTGGATAGAAGAGGAGGATATTGTCACTTTGAATATAGCATAGGATTCCCTACAGATCTTTCTTAAGCTTCCATGGTTTCTCCTTTTCTCTTTCTCTGTGTCTTCCTCTCTTCCTCTTTCCCCACCCCATTCCCTATCTTTATATTGTAATTAACCCACAGTTCTTCCTGGTCAGTTTGCTGCTTCCTTGCATTTGTTCTGGGATTATTTTGTGTGTTTTTGCATTCCACCCCCTACTAGAAGGCCCACCCCTCATCTCAGCATCTGCTTGTTTTCTCTCCACACTACCCACGTAGGATACAACATTCCCTATGGCTTGCAGGCAGGCTCCCTCTGTGGCTGGGTGATGCCCTGCTTTCCCGGACCACAGTGGCTGGAGAGCTTCCCACCATCCTTTGTACTATCTATGCATGGGTGGCCACGCCCTTCCTTCTAGTTGCCCTTGTGTTTTGTGGGTCCACATTTTTGCCTCTAATCAAGTGTCCCTTCTCGAAATTAGCAACACTACAGGAGGGTTCCTCCGGAGAATTAGGATAAGACACTAGAATGGAAGAAGTCATTCATTTGCACGCTGGGCCAACAGTAGGCTTGATTTGTTCTGGTAAATGAGATAATTTCCATGGACCACTTAGAAGACTTGTAACCAAATTTTGTCTAGGTCCTTGGCTAAACTGCAAGAGCATGCCACATTGATTAGGCCAGTAATAAGGTAAGGAGGGAAGAGAGCTGGGAGAAAAAAATACATCATAGGTCCCAGGTAGAGAGGAAAGGGCTGAGGAGTGATAAAAAGGATCTATTTACAGACTACAATTTCCCATTATAGATAATAAATGCCCGGGTTTTACTTGCGTGTTGATCCATGTGGGGGGGACACAGTGAGAGCAGTGCACAGAAGGCGAGAACTGGGGTCAAAAGGCAAGAGAGAGCAAAAGGCCTCTGCACTTGCTTTTTAAACCATCAATTATTCTTCCCCTTTGCTAATGACATGAGAGGAGACCCAGCTGTTTGCTGTTTTGATTGATTACTCCACCCACCAACCTCCCAGGAGGGCCCAATGATAAGGTCTCTGGAGAATATTTGGGGCTTCTCCTGGCTTCCGGAGGAAATCTTGTTCCAAAAGTAGAATCTGTGAGTGTCTTCCAGCAGCCAACGAGGACTTCTTGCCAGGTTCCAGATCCATTTATTGATTCCCTATTTAGCCTGCTTCAGACTGTTTGGCATATTAGACACTAACCAATGTTCTTCCCCTTCTTTTTACTGTTCCATAACTCTTTTTTCCTCCAAAAAACTTAAGTCCTGCTCAGGCTTCCCAGGTGGAAGGAATGCTTTGGTGGTGGTGTAGGGAAAGAGGTGATTACAAATCTTGACTCAAAGTCACTAAATTCTTGTTGGTGATGTAATATTGATTATTAGTTTCTGTGCTACCAAGTTCTCATTGTTTTCTATGAATCATGATTGATAGATACTGGGATATTTAAGTCTCATTCTGTCTGTTTGTGAGGCATGGGGATGGATAGGGAGCAAATGAAATCCACAAAAATCTCTTTGATGATCTACTGCTCCACTGAGCCTGGAGGGGAAGGGATGCCATGTTTTCCAATTCCCAGCCCAGTGGACACTGGTTACTCACGTGTGAGTTTTATTGATCCACACTATATGGCCAAGGCCTGTTGTAAAATTCTGAGTGTTGGGAAGCCTTTCCAGTGCATCCCTTAGGAGAGAGAGAACTCCTGCTGCAGGGTAACTCCCTAAGATTGGAAAAATGCAACTTTGCTAGCCAAGTGAAGCAGGGAATGATTCATTTCCTGTCATTAACAGAGGGAAAAAGATGTCGTTCACAACAGTTCTTTAAGCTTGAAAAGCATATTATGCTAAACACTCAATTTCCTGGCTGATGGCATCAGCTCCCCTAATTACCTTTCAGCAGCAGCACTGCTGTTGGATATTTCCACATTCCGGAGGCTGTTAGAGCATATGTTGACTGGTCCAGGTGCTCCCTGTGAATTGGAGAGAGGACATTACGTTAGCTCAGTCCTGGGTTAAAACAAGGACCTCTGTTTTTTCCTGGAAGATGTATTAATGTTTAATCCTCAAGTTGCTATAGAACTTTTCTAAATATTTAGGGATTTGAATTAGCTCTCAGGCTATAACTTTTCTGAACAGGCTCACCTGAATATAAATCAGCTAAATAAAAAAAGCACCTCCCATTTAAATTGCAATGGATATTTGTAGATAATCCCTTCTTGAGAGACAAATCTTTCCCCTAGAAAAGCAAATTTGCATCAAATAACCTATTTAGTTACTTTTTGATATTGCAGGATTATATGATCATAGCTGTGAATTTGTAGGAGTCTTTTTCAAGGAGCTCAAAGGTGTTCATCTAAATTCCTATTTATTTGCAGAATGCCTTTAGGAGAAAGATGGTAACTTCATTTTCCTTCATGCAGTTGGCAAAAGGCCTAGAATCACAGAGGGGTTAAGTGATTTGCCCAGGGTCACACAGCTAGAGGAAGGCTCTGGGTGTGAAAACACGCCTACTCTCCCAGTTCAATGC
The DNA here is from genome assembly GCA_026826555.1 of Tolypeutes matacus. NCBI lineage: Eukaryota > Metazoa > Chordata > Mammalia > Cingulata > Chlamyphoridae > Tolypeutes > Tolypeutes matacus. Next base: position 1,542,575 of record JAKSZT010053784.1, on the reverse strand, counting down.
TGCCGGCACTTGATGATACCACATCTCAAGTGAGTGATAATCTCTGTGAATGGGGTACCTGAAAAATCCACCCCAGATCCCAGACTGGGGTTCAGCTTCTCCATGCCCAGTGCCTCCACATGGTTCATCTCATTTCATCACTACAAGAGCCTTCTGCTATTCCTATTTCACAAAAGAGAATGTGAAGACTTAAGGTCACTGCTGGCTGGAGATAGTAGCAGGGTTTGAACTCAACTCTATCTGACTCCACTATATCAGCTAGTTTTAAACATAAAAAAGCAAGCATATCTGGGCATGAAACAGATATATCAATCAGTGGAGTTCGTTGACATCTAGGGAGTCAGTATTCTAAGAAAAACTGAAAAGTAAACATTTCAGATAAAATTGTATTTGCTAGTTCCTGGTTATAGTAAAATTGTTAGTTTGTGTTTTCTTCTGGCCAGAGTTAATTTCTAAAAGAAAGTGAAGGTTGTTGCAAGTAGAGTTTTGCTATAAATGGGGAAAGGAAAGGAGCATAAAAAGGAATGAAAGGTCATGGAAGACAACCTTATCACAGTTGATCTTGGCCTGTTTGTCTTTGGAGACATCTGACTTTGTGCAAGGACCTTGGGCAGAGAGAGAGAAGGGACACAATGCAGCCATTAGTTAGTGAGGTTAGGGTCAACCTAACCTCACACAGAAATATAGCAATGCCACCTAAATGCCAAAATCCTAGAAGGGAAAAAATTAAAATCCAAGAGACCAGAGAAGGGCTCTGGAAATGCCAAGCAAGGGCAGGGATGGAAGTTTTTTTTTCTGGCTCAGTTTCTCTCTAATCATCTAGGAGGACCCTGGCTTGGAGTAGGATGAGGCATTAGCATTCACTCAGCTCTTTCCTCTGTGGCATTGGTTTTCAAAGCAAGGTTCCTGATATCATCATTATCACTTAGGAGCTTCTTAGAAATAAAGTTCTCAGGCTTCATCTCAGACCTACTGAATCAGTAATGCTGGGTGGGACTCGGCAATCTGAGTTTTACCAAGCTCTCCAGGTTTTGGGTGCACCTAATCTTCAAGACTTCCTGCTCATGCGAATATTCTCGCTGTCCTGATTTTGTGATAATCAGGGTCGGCTAAACATTTGCTATATTAGAAACCATACATGTGTCCCCAGACCTAGTTTTTCTCCTTAGGTCTGGTTTTTAGAATGCTGGTGATAAACTAAGCTTGATTTATTATATGACCATCCTGTATGGGAAAAGACTGTAACTTTGGGTATCTTTGGTCAACCTTAAGAGATATAGCAAGGGGATGGATGTGGCTTGGGTGGTTGGGCGTCCGTCTACCATGTGGAGGGACCTGGGTTCGATCCCCAGGACCTCCTGGTAAAAATTTTAAAAAGTAAAATATAGAAGGCATGTGGGCCACCAGGCCCCATGTGTGGATGAGCTGTCAGGTCCCGCGAGTGGGTGTGTGTGAGCCACCAGGCCCTGCGAGCCACACCAGCAAGATGATGACATAACAGGAGTGACATAAGGGAAAGCCAAGATGAGATGCACCAAAAAACCAGGAACTAAGGTGGCGCAGGCAGTAGGACGCCTCTCTCCCGCATGGGAGATTCCGAGGTTCGAATCCCAGTGAAGAGGAGAAGGAGGGGAAGAGAGGGCAGGAAACAGACATAGGGAGCTGCCCAGCTAATGGACACAGAAACAGCAAAAACAGGGGAAGGGGGGGGCGGTAAAAATGGATAAAAGTAAGTAAATAAATAAATCCTTAAAAAATGTGTAGGGGAGGAAGATATGGACTATAGTTAGTAGTAATACTTTGACAATGCTCTTTCATAATTTGTTAACAAATATTTCACAACAATGCAGGATGTTTGTGAGGGGGTGATGTGTGGGAGCCCTGTATGATGTTATGCATGTTTGTTTTGTAAGATCATGATGTTTACTGAACACTTATAGTTTATGTATGTTCGTGTACGAATGATATACTTCAATAAATTGTTGGGGAAAAAAAAAAAAGACTTCCTGCTCAAAGTCATCCTTGGTAGAGGGTCAAAGGGAAGCTTGTCACAGGTACAATTTTACATTTATTAATGTGATTATTTGATTAATAGCCATACACCATACTAGACTGAAAGGTCAGATGGTGTGCCAGAGACTAAGGTAGATGCTTACCAATCTATTTTACTCTTCTTGGGCATCTAGGAAGACTACATTTCCCAGCCTCCCTTGCAGGTGATCAGATTCTGGCCAATGGAATGTCATGTAAGTGAGGTAATCCACATCAAAGCCTAGGTCCTGGTAGCTATCTTGCCAGTCTGTATGGGATTATGAGAAATTAACTTTTATTATATTAAGCAGCTGAGATTTTGAGGTTGTTTCTCACAGTAACTACTGTCAATTACTCTCATCAATACAGACTATAAGTAGAAAGAGAACAAGGACTAAGTCAGTTGTTGCTCAAGGGGTGATATTCAAAATTGTAACCAATGCCTGGACACTGAGAAGCTCACTCTCACAGACCTGGCTGCCAATCATTAACCCTTTAATTGAAGGATTTGGAGAAACTCCAGGCTTTCCAGAGGGGACACTTGGCTGGGGTAGTATGGAAAAACGTCAATATTTTAACAACCCACACAGCTGTACTGGTACATGCCAGGTGAATATTGGTCCCAATTATATCACTAATCTTTATCACAGTCCTGGCACAAGTAAGCTTGCAGTGTTTTTTCAATGGAGACCAGATAATTTAAACATAATGTAGTTAGGGTCCTGATTGAGCATTGAGGATACAAATTGCAGACATCTGTTTAGAGTCTCCCTTGGTATAAATAATCCCTGGAATCTAGAGACATCCACATGGGCTCTATTTGACTGTCTTCATTGCCCTAAAAGATGGATGGGGACCTCTTATTAAAGTGGTGAGTCCTTGACCTTTGTTGGGTTTCTGAATCCTTTTGGTGCTTAATGAATTTTAGGAGTCTTCTTATGTGTCCGTTTCCTTGTGCTGCCATGTCAAACTCCCAGAAATTAGGTGGCTTCAAACAACAGAAATTTATTTCTCATAGTTTTGGAGGCTAGAAGTATGAAATCAAGATTTCCATAGGGCCACACTCCCTCCTGACGCTCTAGGGAAGAATCCTTCCTTGCTAGCTCCTTCTAGTTTCTTGGTGGTTGCTGGCAATCCTTGGCATTTCTAAGCTTGTGGCAGCATAGCTCCAAACTTTGCCGCCATCTTCACTTGGACTTCTTTGTTGTGTGTCTGTGTATCCATGTCCAAATTTTCCTTTTCTTATAAGGACACCATGCATTGGATTTAAGGCCCACCCTAATCCAAACGACTCCATCTTAACCTGATTACATCCTCAAAGACCCTATTTCTAAGTAAAGTTACATCCATAGGTTCTGGTGGACATGAATTTTTGAGGGACAGTATTCAACCCAGTATACCTTCCTAAAGCAAATGCACATATACACATAAATATAACAAGGTGGATACTGTTTGAGAGGGTTCATGTGTTCTCTGAGCTCTGCCTCTACGAATGAAGAGTAAAACAAGGAGGAGAGCAAATCCTGGATGTGGCTGAGTGTGAGCTGGAACCTATTTGCCTTTGAACAAAGAGAATATGTGTAACTGATTAAAATAGGACTTGAGAGATTTCTGCAGGGTCTGTAAATTCCATGATGTTTTATTTTTGCCAGTCCCTATCTTCTTGCTTGTAGAAAATTGTTGCATAAACTCTTAACAAAAAAAAAAAACAAAAAACAAACAAACAGAAAAAGTGGTTGAGACTTTGTGTAGAGTGGGGTATTAGCATTCATGTCATAGTTTAGATATTGAGTTTGACTTATACACCAGGGCATTGTATTAAAATGCCCTGTTATATGCTGCTTGCTATAGCCATGTACTTCTTTTTCTGTCTCAACTTCTTGGAGAAACAAGAGATCCTTCACATTGCTAGGACCTGTTTTATTTTAACACCCACCACAGGGGAACCCATCTTCCTGTTCCCCCACTGGATATAAAAATGTTGGAAGGTGAATCCTGTGGATCGAAAATGAGGAATTTCTGGCCAGTGGGAGGTTGAATGATTCACTTCCTGACATTAGTGCTGTGAGAAAAATCTACTTCATAAATCTTCTCTCACTCATAGTGACTTTAGCTTTAGTAGGTTCTCATTACTGGATCATTCCATACCCTCATAAGTCTTTGGCAAGGTCTGGAAGGATGTGAGGATGTGAGGACACTTGTTATTGCACAGTGACCTGTCCATGGAATAGGGGCCAGTCTAGGGACCAGAGCTAGACAGTCACCCTGAAACAGAGGTCAAGGTGGTCTTAGACAAAATGAAATTGCAAAAAAGTTTTTTAAGGAGATGTGAACTCAAAAATAACTCCCGCCAAGGTTTAAAAATATTTTAGCTGCCCAGCCCTGTTTCTGTCAAGTGAGTCCCCATTTCTCAAGTCTAAGAAAGGGCTTTGGACATACTCTTCAATTTGCAAATGGACTTTAAGTCCAGGGAGATGCTCAAGGTCAGTGGTTGTAAAGAGGATAGCGCGTGTACTTGGCTGGAGCAGGGTTTCAAAGAAAGGTATAGTGAGAGTAAAGACAAAAGCTGACCATAGGAAACGGTGGGGTGAGTTTGGAATGCCTCAGCAAAAATTTGTGCTTAATTCTGTGAGCCATAAAATACTACTCATGATCTCTGAGTATGAGAGTGTGTGAACTAGGTTTGCCCAGGAGATAAGCCAGGAGTGGGACATCCTGGGCACATTTTGGTGGGTGTGCTGAAACAAATCACCTACTGGGTGATTTTGCTTTGAGTCTACCATGAGTTTGGTGCTCAAACAGTAGGTAATTTTAACCCTAGATCCCTGGAGGCACTCTATATATGTGAGGCCAGTGAGGCCAGTAAGGCTGAGCAAGGGCTGATCAGGAAAGGAGGATGTGGTGCCAGGAATGAGAGAGGTGAAGCAGAGCTCAGAGGTGAGGCAATAAACTAAGAGTGGAACCAGGGAGAATGTCAAAGTTCACCGATTCATGATCAGGCAGGAGCTGAGGAGCCTGTGGGATTAGGGAATCTCACAGTGCAACTCATTAAGGCCAGAAAAGAGGGAAACCCACAAATCTCCAGAGGAAGAACCCAAAAATGTTGAACCTGTAGACCGGGGACTGTGCCTTATGCTCACTGACTCACTAGGTGCTTATAGCAACCCTACCTCCATGTAACTGAGGCTTGGAGAGGTTCAGTAATGTACTTGGAGTTACACACACTGATTCTGCACATGTTGGAGCTAGGATTTGGTTCCAGATCTGTTGAGAAAGCTCTTTAGAACTGGGGTCGAGCTGGCCCCAGAGAGGGAACTTAGGATGGTGGCTGGTCTTTCCTACAGGATGCAGGCTGATATAGGTGTTAAATGTAGACCTTGACAGATACTGGAAGAACCCAAAACAATGAGAGCTGGGTGTTGTGTCTGCCTTCTTTTAATCCAGCAGGGAAGATGGAGAGCTGGTAACCAGAATGTGTGGAAGTGGAAGGCCTGTGCCAGGCTCAAGGGTGGGCCATCTTTTCCCTCACTGAAGCCCTTACCTTTCTGCTAGGTGGATATGTTCTTTTGTGCCACAGCAAGAAAGAAGGAAAGAGCAGGAAAAGGGTAGGTCAAAGGTCAGGAGAGCATCCGTATCAGGGGTAAAACCTTTGAGTTTTTCTATGGATCTCTTAGAAAGATTGTTGTAAGCACATGAGCTCTGGAATCGAACGTCTGAGTTTTAACCTGACTCCATCCCTAACTGGCCTCCTGACCCTGGGCAAGTTATTTAATCGCCACAAGCCTCAGTGTCCTCATCTCTAAGAAGGGGATAATAATAGTTGCCACCTCATGACTTGGTTTTTAGGATTGATTAAGTTAACATAGGAAGGGACATAGATTAGTGCCTGACCTAGAGTAAGCTCTCACGAATGTTGACTGCAACCAGGATGATGAGAATGTTTTATTCAATACCCAGAATGCACTACTACCCTTTTTCACATTCACAAAGAGTCATTTCTCCTTTCAACCTGGGAAGGTGACACTGAAATAAAGTAGGGATATTTTGAAGGGGTTGAACTTATAAAGAGAGAGAATTTTGGCAGCCTGCCTAGAGGAGTGAGGATGTACCACTCCTGAGAAATTACTTATTAGCTGATGATATGAATGTTCTTGGATTACTCAGTGGAGGAAGTGAGTTGCCCAGTGGAGAATGAGTGGAAATTTCCTGCCCAGTTGTGAACTGGTGAAACTGTAGACAAAATCTTAGTGGCAAAGGTGGTGAGGGGTGAGTTGGAGAGAGAAAGAAGGAGAAGGGGTGGTGGGATGGATAACCATCAGCTAGAAACAGAACTAGAATGACTTAAACAGGAGACATCTCATGAATCAGCATTAATAGTCCCTCGTAAAGCCAATATGTGAGGCCCCAAGAAGAAGTTTAGCCCCCAGATGTGACATTATAATAAGATTAAAACAAGCCTCGGCAAAGTTAATCCAGATAGAGGGGAGTGGGGGCAGTCTGTGAACTCCTGCAGCTTCTTTGTTAAGTGAAGAAAATGTACATGGGTTTTCTAAAAAGCCTCAGCAGACCAGTAATTGCAGAATTTGTGTAGTTCTAATGAGAAAGTATTTTAGCTTGGCAAACACATCAATACTGTCCCCAAAGCCCAGTGGTATTTGCCTGCTTAGCTGTTGAACTCTGAGAAGTGGCACAGCAATCTCCAGGAATCACAGGAGATTTCAGATCGTCAGTGGGTTTATACCAGAAACATCTTAGTACATGGCTTAAGGATAAAAGAAAAACCTCACTCTTTAATTATGTGCTGGAAAAAGGTCACTGGGTGGAATTTCCTTAAAAAGCATTCCAGTGTCCCACACAGAGAGGCCAGTGTCCCACACAGAGAGGCCTGCAAGCTGAAGCCATTTTGACATCTGGCTATAAAGGCAGCTCCCCCCTCCCCATCACAATTTCTATGGCAAAGTGGTGAAGAGTTTTGTAGCCATGAAGTCTATATGACTTTGGAAGTCTTCTTTTCAGCAGAGGGATTTTAGTATTCAGAATTATACGGGAGTGATATATGTGGAAAAAGTAGGCAGATTTTGAAGATTTGAAAATAACCCTCCTGGTCTGGGGGCTCGTGTGACTAGAATTGTATTGTGCCATTTCTCTGAAGTGCTATGTCCTTGAAATGAGTTGTTACATTCAGCTCATCGTGGCCTTTGGAAACAAAGCAGTAAACCTCCATCGTGGAATGCTTATACTGGGGAAAAAAGAGAATGGCAGATCGTTTGATTCCTCACAGTTGCCCTAGTTTTGGATTAGGGAGGGTAAGCTCTCATTGGAGAGTGTTTATGTGTTTGTGTCGCTTTTCTGTCTCTTACAGGCTGTAACAATTAGGCAACAACCATCAGGGTGCCCAAGATCACCAAGGCCAGGAGAGGCAGGCATTGAAAACTTCAGGTGTGGTGCCTGAGGCGGGCAGGCTTATGCGCCTACTTCTAAGGCAAGGACCAGTTGGTATGTGTATGTGGGTGAGTGGGTGGGTCTTACTGTCCTAGGGGATGCGTAAGACTGAGTTTACCTGTTTGGACAGATAAGAGGCCTTTCCTGGCAGGGAAGCACCTTTAGAAGGTTTGAGGTGAGAAAATTCTGTGTCAGGGCCAATACTCTTGCTGGAGTCAGTCCACCATTGACACTGTCTCCTAAAGGAACATTAAGACTTTCCACTTAATGTGTATTAAGATACCTTTCAGGGTTCCTACTCACAATAGAATAGAACTTCCTAGAGCCCGGTTCCAAATCCTGAGAGCCCTGGGATCCACCTGCCAGCTCTTAGCATGTCATTCACCTTCCTTAGCCACTCTTCTTCCCTCCCTCCTCCTGTTAACAGTGATGATTATTGACTGCCTTTGGGTATTTCTCTCCTCATCATGTTCTCTGGTTGCTTCATTCCTGGTAAGGCCTCAGCTTGTCTAGCTGCCAAATGAAAGGTTTGTTGCTTGGTCCTGTGAGGGGCTTTTCTATTTGTCTAAAGAATGTTAGAATATAGAAGAGCACTGTGTATCATCATAAGTGCTATTTGCTAAATACTTCCAGTTCTTCTCTCTCCTGCGTACATATTTGGGCTGCATTTCCTAGCCCCCTTGTGGTTCGAGGGGCCATTTAAGTAGGTCTGGCCAATATGACGTCAACAAAGAGGCCTGTGTCACCTCTGAGTTGGAATGTTTTATTGCCAATGTGAGACACTCCAGAGCTCTTCCTTTCCTCTGCTATGGCAACCAGTAACACTCAAGACGGTGACTTGATTATGATCAACAACCTTTCTGCTAACCCACGATGAACAAACCTGATTACTTTTAGTCACTTAGATTTGGAGGTTTTTGTTGCCACAGTGTGACCTGGTCTGTCATGACCAATATAGACAGTTACCTTTTATGAGGATTCAGTCTTCTTTTTCTGTTGTGGAACAGTCTGCTATGATTTTAGGGGTTCTAGAAAGGCTATTCTGCTGGGAATATCACTACCTCTTCATCACCTCCATCTTTTCCCAGAGCTTGTCACACCTACCTGAGTGACCAAGGGCAAATCACTCTGTTTGAACCTTTGCTCTCTACCATTAAAGTGAGAGGTTGGATGAGGTGACCTCCAGGCCAATGTGACAGTGGGCTCTCACATTATATGTTTCAATGTAAGTTGTCTCCTAGGCACCCATACTGGTAAGGCTGAGAGACAGGCTATAGAGAGTTCATGGATCTTTCTCTAAGATTAATCACAAGTTCTTCTGCCCTCTGCCCTTTCTAACTAAGTTCAAGGCCTTTGAGTGTTTTATTCTTTCTACTTTCATCACTCAGCCTTAGGCAGCTCAATTGCCATCTCCTCATACACACTTCCCTCAAAACCCAGTGTAACACAAGTGATTCTCTCTCGCATCACCCAGTTTCATTTTCACCGAGGTCCTTACCAGTGCTTGCAATGGTCACATTTATTTTTTACTTTCTTGTTTATTGTCTGTCTCCCCCAACTAGTAAACAAATGACAGGACCTTGTTCTTTTCATTCACCGCTAAATCCTCAGCACTTACACTGGAGCCTGCACACATAGGCACTCAGTTAATACCGTTTGAATTAATGCACCCTGGGCCAGGGTGTGTGGAAGCTGATAGGAATGGCAGCCCAAGCCATGCACATGCTGGATGTCACTGCAGGCAAGCTGCCACAGCATGCCTGCCCATGGGCCTGCCCTTCTGGGCAGAGTAAACATGCAAGAGCCCATTTCTTAGGAGCCTATTAGCAAATGGAAGCATTTTCCCTTGAGTAGTTCCTACAACCAGAGAATAAAACCCATGGAATGCATTCCCGTCAGGGTAGAGCTTGAGACTTTGCAGATAGAGAATGCACAGTCTGTGTCTGTCTGTGAGAGGAGCAGGGCAGCAAGTGGGAGACAGGAGGATCTGGCAAGAACCACAGGAGCTCCGCTACCCTTTGTGGTTCTCTCTGTAGCTGCAGATGAGGGTAGGAGTGAATCCAGCTTTATTTATTAGCTTAGAATGATTGTAACCTTTTGAAAGAAGGATTTTTAAAGAAATATCTTTATTCCCTAGTCTCCCACTCTATAGGCTTTGTGATGAGTTTCCAAGGGAGGAGTAAACCTTGGCTTCATGAAATCTTGGTCTTCTTTTCATTATCTATCATCTCATTCTTCCTCACATGCTTATTCAATAAGAGGATTGGTTTTAGTTTGCTAAAGGTTGCCAAGGCAATATACCAGGAATGGGTTGGCTTTTACCATGGGGATTTATTAACTTATAAGCTTACAGTCCTAAGGTCATGAAGATATCCAAATCAAGGCATCATCACATGATGCTTTTCTCCCTGAAGACTGACTGTGGGTGATCCTAGACTCCTGTCACATGTCACTGCACTATGGTGGCATCTGCTGTCTCTCCCTTCTCCAGGTCTCATTGCCTCCAGCATCTGGCTTCTCCTGGCTTTCTGCTCCTGTGTCTTTTTTCTCTTCTGGGTTCCGCTGATTTTGGCTTCTGACTTCTGGGACTTTCTCTCTCAGCTCCTGAGGGTCTCTTTCCATGTCTCTCTTCACATTCATCCTGTTTATAAAGGACTCCTGTAAGAGGATTAAGACCCACCCTGGATCTCACCTTCAAGAAGTAACCTAATCAAACGGTCCCACCTGCAATAGGTTCACACCCACAGGAATGGACCAGTTTTAAGAACATCATTTTCTGGCGGTACCTAGAGTCTCAAACTACCACAGGACCCCAAGCTTTTATGCATTTTTTTCATTTTCTGTTTCCAGAACATGGAAGGCATGACCAAGCTATTGGCTCCATCTTTCTTATCCAAGCCCTCTCTAGTAATACAAGAGGATTTCCCACCAAGCAGGGGTATTCACTTTGCATATAATGTAGCTGGCCAGAATGTTGAAGCTGCCCTTGTCCTGGTGTAGAGGATTGGGTCCAGCACACTCTCAGCACAAGGGCCAGTTTATTAAGTTCCCAATGTTGGCAAAGCAGCAAATTGCTCTTTTGTGGGAGTTGGGAAAGTCACAATTGGTTGGACACAATAACGAAGCAGGATGCCCTCTTTTCCTTGGGCCCAGGAAAAGAATGCAGGACCTTTGCATCTTGCCTCCAGCTCTCCCACTAAAGGACTCTGGCTTTTGAGTAAGTCAGTCAATCCCTCTGTGACTCAGCAATTTCCTTTGCAAATTGGAAATGGTCAGATTTATTCAGGAGCTCGGAGGCATGTTTAAAAAGGCCTTTGAAAATGCCAGCTCATGTAGAATGGCTGGCTATACTTTATGGTTTTGGAACTGGCACAAAGGCTGGGGAATTTCCCTTTCTTGGGTGGAAGTCTGTGGCTTCTGTGCAGAAGGCAGGACTGGCCCTGGGTAGAATCCCCCTGATCTCCTTCACTTCCTCTTGGAATTCTGGTCCCATGCTTAGGGCCATACCCTTGGCTCTCAGACCCCATCAGCCCTGCCATGTGCTAGGCTTCTTTTTACCTCCTCTTACTTCTCGTAAAACCTAAGTTCTTCTAAGCACCAAAGGATCGAATAGTTTACACAGAAGGTATATGTAGTAAATAAAACATCACATGAAAGAATTACATGGCCGTGAAAGTAATTAAGGAAATGAAAATAGCTTGAGTTAGCAGAAACAACTGTAACTGCTCAAACCTAATGGGCTAAGGGGACACACCACATTGTTTGCTTCTTAGTAGATGACTCTTTATTGTTCTAATCTTCTGGGCAGTGTGATCTGTCATTGCCTAAAGAAAGTTACAAAATTTGAGGAATATACTCCAAAAGGAAAAAAAAGAAAAAAGAGGGATTTATTTTAAAATGTTCATAGCACTGAGATGTATCAATTAATACATAAAAAGGGGACAATCACACAAATGACAATCAGCAGGGTAATGTTTAAGTAAGCTCTGGATCCTCATCATTATGAGATGTTACGTATAGATGCTTCTCAGAACAGGAGGTGGGAATGAGGGGACTATTCAAACAAGCCATTGTCATTGATAGGAAGTTGTCACTTACATAAAGTATGTTGGAGCAGAAAGAAATTGCTTTATGTGCAATTATTAAAAATATTAACATTTAGTTTAATTTGAGGGTATACATTTGTTTCAAAGTTTACGTATTATAAAACATGAAGTTTTACAGTAATGTTGGTAATAACAAAGCAAACAAGCCCTAACAATTTTCTAGTGTGAGTCTCTCCAGGTGGGGACTTTTGCTTCTCTCTTTCTCCAGCATCTGGCCCAGTGCCTGACACATAGTAAGTGCTCAATGTATACCAGATGAAAGTTGTTGAATGATATCCAGTACATCAGGATCAGGCTTTCTGCCAATGAATCTATACAAATATTTTGGTTAGCTAAAATACAACATTCCATTTACTTGCTTTTCCCACTTAATGGTTTTACCCAGGTTAGATTCACATGCTTCAGAGGGTTCTTCAGAAAGGAAATCAATGCTAGGAATTTAAAACCACATGTCAGGAAAGGGCTGGAGGGGAAAAAGGGACTGGATAGTCTTGGTGAGGAAGCCCTTTATTTGCCATTATAATTTTACCATGTAATTTTGCCCTGGCAAAAGTCATGAAGGGGGAATGATATCTCCTTGTCATGATTCCCTTGTGCTGCCCTGTGGGGATCCACAGGGGACTAGAGAGCCACATAAGGAGTTTAATTGAAACACACTTCTGCATGGTTGTTATTTTCTCACATCCACATATAATAAACTGAGATTTTCCTAAAAGAAATATCTGTCATTTTAAAAGTAGGAAATAAGGTGGCTTTCAAGTCTAGAAGAGAGAGATACTTTCTCTATGACTCTCAAAAGTGACTTCAGTGTCATGAGATTGGAGGGGACGTTTCTAAACCCCTTGTGGTTGAGGATGGAAACTTCTGTCCTAGCCACATGGGCACTGGGGTGGGGGTAGGGTGTTTTCTTGGGGAAAAAGTGTATGTGTGTGTGTGTGTGTGTGTGTGATAACTGAAAGTACAATGTGGCTAACTGCACCATTGGGAGGGCTGGCTATAATGATGTAGAGTAAATAAAGCTTGTCGTAACCTGTAAGGAGAGAGATTTCCTCCATTTACTGGAAACCTGAGAATCTTCAGTTTAATCGGCAAAGTGGGAGTCAGAACCCAGGTTCACTGGTATACAGCCCGAGGCAAAAGCTTATGTGCTTCTCTGTACTTTATGGAGGGGAGCACTATTCCAGGGAAGCAAGAAGGAGGATTTAAAAAAAAAAGATGTGAGGCAGGGAAGGAGGGAGAGAAAATATGAGGGGATGTGTTGGTGAACAGACCACAGCTTCACACCAAGCACAGCTGACTGCTCAGTCTTGTGGGATGCCTTCATAGAGGCCTCATGAGCAGGCATCTCAGAACTGTCCTCCCCTGCACGTATGGATTGTGTAACTGCTCACACTGGGAAGCAGATGGGAAGCCAGAGCCCCTGGGGGGGTCCAGCCAGCCAGCGCACAGGGTGGTGAACTCTCCTTGCCAGTTGTGGCTTGGGCCCTTTTATCTGTGGTGGTGGCAATGGTGGCAGTGTCCACAGCAACAGCAGAGATCTCACCTCTCCACCTACGGGAACATCTGGAGACACTGCTAGAGCGTCTTTGGTTAGGAAGCAAGGCATGTGGTTAAGGCCTAAGAGGGAGTAGGTGGGCTGAGCAGAGCTGGCTGGTGCATAAACGGTCCAGTGCAGGTGGGCACATGCTTAGGTCACCACAGCTCCTCTAGTCCTTTATTCAGCAAATGAGGATTGTATCATGCTGTTGTCATGTCCAATCTCAGTGGGGTGAAGGGATATGCCTAATTTACTGCACTGTTCCCCAAAATTGACAAGGATTGCACTGAGCTGCTAGATCACTTATTTAAAAAAAAAAAATTTTTTTTTAGATCACTTATTTTTAACACCAGCATCAAATAGTGGTTCCAGCAATGACAACAGTAGAAAAGATGACCTGAGCATCCATATGAGAATCTGAATGCTTGGGTTTTGTGTTTTTCTTTCCATGAGATGATAATCAGGGCTGATTCCCTTCTGAGGCAACACTCTTGAGGTCTTGGACTCATCACAGTTAGAAGAAGAGTGATAGTCACTCGTTCTTGATTATCATTAAATATTTTAATTAAATGATTATTTTGGAATCATTTAATTAAGATATTTATAAAATGGAACCTAGCATTTATATCCCAACTCAGTGAAAAGGAACCTATCCAAGTTCTATAATAATCCACGTACCTTGATCAAATTATGAATGAATCCCTTTGTCAAGTTAAGAGGGTACAAGAAGGTGGAAGAATAAAGGAAGCAGGGACTTATTATTTAAATGTTTGTTGGCAGTGATTTTGTTTTAGTCAATAAAAATGTGATAACACAAATGATGTATTTAAAACTTGGAGGGCTCAGCACATGTCTTGAGACTTATGTATGGCAAGTATTCAGCTTTTAGCAGCAAATGGTATATATCTAAGTCAAGGGCACTGAGAGTCATATCCTTCCCCACATGCAATGTGTTAGTTCATAGGTGCCAAGCTGTTTTGGGGAGTAAAAAATAATTGGCTATAGAAAATCCAAATAATAAAATAGAAGCTGTAAATGGCAATTCTATTCTTTTAGTCAATCGCCAGGAAATATTTACTGAGTTCTAAATTGAGTTTTAAATGATCTTTGGTTTAAGGCCCAAACTGAGATTTTTATCTTGATGTTATGTATTTTTATACTTTGAGGTTAGATCTAATCTTTCCATTTAGAGTGTCTGGCATTTCTCCCAGGAGCACTGGCAGTTAAATATAAGATAAAAAGATTAAATTCTGATAATGTTATACACTTTCCATCTTGAGGGCTTGGTTTGCCTTTTAGATCTACGATGGCACCGGAACATCTCATTTGTAATCTGTAACTGGCCTAGTCATACTGAGGAATTTATAGCTGTGGCTATTTGAGTGGGTAATAGGTTTAGGCCACAAGATAAATTATTGATTTGAAATGTGTATCAATTAGGACCCCATCAATGAAAAATGAGAACATACATTTTTTGCATGTTTATAGGGAATTTCATGTTATTTATATGAAAAATAGGTAGCAAGACAGTCACTGGGTTTTGTCTGATTTCCTGTTTTTCTATGCCTGTAGCTTCTGTCACTTCTTGCTTCATACCGAGACTATTTGTTTTACATCACTCACTTTTATACCTAGATTTTAAGCACCTTGAGGTCAGTGATTATGTCTTAATCTCTGTTGTATCCTCTACAGGATCTTGAATTTAATAATTCATGTTTCTTAATAACATAAGAACTAAAATTTCTAATAAACTATTTAGGGTTAGCTAAGAGTATGTTTTAAAGGCTTCAGAACTCTTGTGGCCTTAACCATTCTAACACCTTGCCTTGAAATGCCTTTCAATAAAGCAGGTGCACTTTTAAATATGTCATGTGTGAGGAACCATCTGAGAATATCATTGACTAACGACTTCTCGGTGACATTGAAGATGTGTTCCAAGGGTGCCTGATTGCAAAGTCCATTGATTATGTCTGCAAATGTCCTAGATCTATAAGGAAACCATAACTACTTGCATATCTATTTCCTCTGAGCTGACTCCTTTATTTGTATGGCAAACACTAATTCATCTGTTACCTTGAAAACCAAGCTTAGCCCAGGGAACTGACAGGGAAGACTCAGAAGTACTTCTGGAAAAAAAGAAAAGCAAAAACAAACAACAAAAAATAAAATCAAACAGGTATCCAAATTCCTATGGAGCCAATTTATAGATTGAGAAGTACCATTGTTGATTTGGTCCTGCACATGTAACACCAGTGACCTTCCAAAGCCATGCTAAGAGACAAGGCTTAAGCAGACAGACAGTGCTCCAGAACTCAGACTGTAGTCTCTTTGAGCAGAGCTTGCATATTCTGAGAAGCAGTCTTTGTTTGGTTTTATTTTTCCAGGTTGCATTAAGCCATGAAGCCCTGGACTTCCTGCTGAGCCTTGGAGCCCTGATGATGTTTGAGTCAAGGTCAGAATGGACATTAGTGTTCATCCTTCAGGCCAATGGAATCTTGACTATAAACCGGGGTGGGGAGGGGGGAGGGGGCTCTATTATTCTTGAGATACCCGATACCCAAGCTTTCATTCTTTTTACACCTGGGAGGTTATATTATTTGTTCTCATTTCAAAGTTATTCATATGGTATGTTTTCATGCTTGCTGGGCTGGTGATATAGAGATATGTGTGACCACATGGTGTTGCTTTACTTCTTTGAATTTTGAACCTCTCAAACCTTTTCTGAGGGTATTCCAATGTTTTCAGACTGCCTAATACGACTTTCCTGGGTCCCCTCCAGAGTTCCAGGCAAACCAGCCTTTGGGAAAATGTGTGCTTCCACTACGACTGAATGGAGACAAAATGTGCTCTCCAGCCATTTCAGCAGGTGAGTGCTCTTAGCAGCAATCTGTGTTTCAGTCTCGTTTAGATTCCCCTGTAGGGAACCTGCCCATGCAGGTGGGCTCCTAATATGTACATGTTCCTCTCTACCCCCTCCCTCTCTCAGGCTAGAGATGAATATGCATGAATTTGGCTATAATTAGGTCACAGAACAGATGTTATTAATCACATCATTATCAGGGGAAATGATATATGGTACCGCATAATCATGGGCATAATGATTTATCGGCACTTGGAGCTTCTTGTTTTCATTTACCAAGAGAATTGAAAGCAAGGCCTGGTGTAAGGCTGACATACTTGCCTTACTGTTGAAGACAGGGCTCTCCCAGGGACAGACGTTATCTGCCATGGGAGGATTTGCTTTCTTGTGCCAATAATGATTAAACAGCAGCAACAGGAAAATAGCCTTGGTACACAGTACCCATGGCCATTTCTCATTATTGTCAGACTGTCTTAAATTGCCCAGGGGTGGTTTTTTCCTTATTGTTATTGGTTTAATTATGGCAATGCCATCCTATGGGACAGAACTAATTAACCTTCTGTCAAGAAATCAACTCTGTTTTATTGCATGTGACATTAATGGCTGTGTGTGTTTCAGGGCAAGTTTTTAAAGATATTTTTCTGTTTCGCTATTATTTTTGACACCTTGAAAGGAAACAGGTTTTCCTTCTTTTAAAAAAGCAAATACAGTTTTATGCAACTATTTGAAATTGCTGTCAGTATTGTATTACTGTTAATAATTATTATAAATAAATGATGAACAGATGGTAATTTAGTGAACTACAAAAGAGCTTCTTATAGGAATGTTTACTACCTGAAATAAGTAGAAAGGAGCTATTGAAGCAAGGAGGGAGAAAGGCTAAGAGAAGGGGCAGGAAGCTAATATTTACTGAATGCCAACCTCATATGAGGCACTTAATATCTCCACAACCCAGAAAAGTAGGACTTATTCTCTCTATTGTATAAATGAGAAAACTCGATGTTCTGTGAGGTTGTTAAAGTAAATTGCAACAAAGTGGTCACACAGAAACTGGCATGATTTCAAAGCCACAGTTTTATTTTTCTACAAAAACAAGTAACAATTGTGCAGAGCTTGATTCTTTAATAGGCATTCTTCTTCCCATTATATTATTTTCTGTTTACAATTGTCCAATTTGCAGCTTATCTGAAGCAAATATTTAGGTCTTTATGGAATGAACTATTTTCAGTTTGTTTTATATCCCAAGTCTTGTTTATTCAATCTTTTCCAAACCCATTTCTTGTGTCCTCTTTATATCATTATATATTCATCTGAGTTGTCTTAACTCTTTTCTGAAATAACATACGATATAAATATTTTTTTTCTAATAATCCTGTAAGGTAAATGTCATCATTATCCTTATTTTACACAAGAGAAATCACTTGCCTACATCATGTATTGACTAAGTAGAAGAATTCGACTCTGAACCCAGTTCTTTTTGACACTATGGTTGTTTTATCACAACAACTGATGGTTGTTTATGGTTCATTAAAAATACCAATGATGGAGGAAAAAGCGCAAGAATCAAGGGCATATTAAATAGCATGTGCTGGGGCAGAAGGGTAATGTACTCTATGAGGAAAGGGAAAGCAAGCAAGAAGAAACATTCCCACCTGCTTGGTAAGCCAAAAGCTAAGCTGTGCCTATCTATCTGGACATAGACTATGGGACTTTTCTGTAGACTCAGCTACATCAATTTTTATAACATATTTTTGTTTTTTGGGTCTGTTGATTCACACAAACATAGGAAATGTTAACATACCTGGTTCGATGATCAAGATCTTATTTCTTTAGTGGACCCTTGAATGATTTCATTCTCATTAGCCCTGTTACTAAATATTTATCTGGAACTTTCTGAGCATAGGTACTATATATAATTTTAAGGGACAATATCTTCCCTGTTAATCTTAAGAGATAATAAAAGCCTTACATCTATTATAAAGGAAGATAGTATAGAAATAAGTGTCAGTTCTTAACAACACTCAATCCATATTTATACATAAATACTTTTCCTTTTCATTATTTGAGCCTTCTGAAATAACCTTAAGGTTCAGGAACACTAACGTCTCCCAATGTATAGATGAGAAAATTGAGGTAGAGGGAAGGGAAGTGATTTTCTTAGACTTACCTCTAGGCTCTCAGTAACTTGGATATAGTTTGAAATGTGTAACTCAAAAAACACACATTCTTGATCTTTGTGTTCCTGTGGGTATGAGTACATCATAAATGGGGTCTCTTGAAGATGTTGCAGCTAGGATATTGCCCAGCTGAATGAGGGTGGGCCTTAATCTGATTACTGGGGTTCTTTATAAGCAGAAGAAATTCAGACATAAGGGAGAAAGCCACTGAGAGGGACCGGAGACCAGAAGTCAAAGCTACCTGGATGCGAATATTCTCGCTGTCCTGATTTTGTGATAATCAGGGTAGGCTAAACATTCACTATATTAGAAACCATGCATGTGTTCCCAGACCTAGTTTTTTTCCCTAGGTCTGGTTTTTGTAATGCTGGTGATAAATTAAGCCTGATTTATTATATGACCATCCTATATGGGAAAAGATTGTAACTTTGGGTATCTTTGGTCAACCTTAAGAGATGTAGCAGGGGGATGGATGTGGCTTAAATGGTTGGGCATGGGTGTGCCGCCAGGCCCCGGCCCTGTGCGTGGGTGCACTGCCAGGCACCGTGTGCCACGCAGCAAGATGATGACATAACAGGAGAGTGACACAAGGGAGAGCTAAGATGACACACCGAAAAACCAGGAACTATGATGGCACAGGTAGTAGGATCCCTCTCTCCCGCATCGGAGGTTCTGAGGATTGAATCCCAGTGAAGACAGGAGAAGAAGGATGAGAAGAGAGGGCAAGAAATGGACACAGTGAGTTGCCCAGCGAATGGACACAGAAACAGCAAAAAAGGAGGGTGGTAGAGTAAAAATGGATAAAAGTAAATAAATTAATAAATAAATACTTAAAACATGTATAGGGGAGGAAGATACAGACTATAGTTAATAGTAATACTTTGATGATGCTCTTTCGTGATTTGTTAGCAAATGTTTCACAACAATGTGGGGTGTTTGTGTGTGTGTGGGGTGATGTGTTGGGGGGTGATGTGTGGGAGCCCTGTATGATGTTATGCATGTTTGTTTTGTAAGTTCACAATGTTTACTGAGCACTTATAGTTTATGTATGTTCATGTATGAATGATATACTTCAATAAATTGTTTTAAAAAAATTAAGTAAAGCTCCTCATGTCAAACAAACAAACAAACAAACAAACAAAAGCTACCTGGAACCAGGAAGAGAAAGGAAAGATTATCCCTATATGATAAGCCCCGGGGTGGGGATGGGGATAGAGAAGCCAGACTTCTAGCCTCTGAAAGTGTGAGCCAAAAAATTTCCATTGTTTAAGCCAAACTATTGTGTGGTGTTTGTCACAGCAGCCTGGAAAACCGAGGCAAATGTGAAGACCAGACTTACATTACAGACACTCTTCGGCAAATTTTTGTACCACAAATCCTGACGCAGTTTGTTAGAATTACTTCTCTGTGGAAAATCAATTAAAATTGACCTGCTGCTTAAGGTCACATTTTCCTCAAATGGAAATACAAAGCAATATCCCAAGATAGTCCTAATGCTTATCTTGTGTCCTAGAAGAATCATATGAACTAGCATTCATCTCACCCAAGAGGCTAGAAAGCTCCTTCTAGGAAGAAATAGTTTCCTAGCCTTGGAGATACTGCCTAATAATAATGTATTTCCCTCTCCAAGAAATGTCTTAGTTTCCCAGGGCTTCTATAACAAAGTACGACAAGCTAGGTAGTTTAAAACAACAGAAACTTATTCTCATAGTTTTGGATCCCAGAAGTCTGAAATCAATCTGTCAGCAGGACCATGCTCCCTCAGAAACCCATAGCAGAGAATCCTCCTTTGTTCCTCCTAATGTTTGGTATTTGCTGGCAATCTTTGGTATTCCTTGGCTTAAAGATGCATCACCCCAGTCTCTGCCTCCTCCATCTTCCAGGCCTTCTCCCTGGTGTCTGTCCTCCTCTTCCTATAAAGGCACCAGTATTATTGGACTAGGGTCCACCCTAACTCAGTATGACCTCATCTTACTTTCATTACATCTGCAAAGACTCTATTTCCAATAAGGCTGCTTTCACAGGTGTAAGTGCTAGGATTTGAATATTTCTATTTTCAGGACATGATGGAGCCACATTTTTCCAGAGTTAGAAATCACACACATGGGCATGGCTCTTTCTGCTGCCTCCTCCATCTAAACAATGATGGGGACAAGAAATTTGCCCTGGCCTGTTTGCTCTTCTCCTCCTATAACCATGTTGCCAGGTGGGTATGAGAAGTGGACTGGATCCTTCTTCTCTTCTTACCAAAACTTTTAAGTATTGGAGACTTTTCATCATATTTAACATGGTGGTTGGAAGGGAAATACCATACTGAGGTCTTGAGCATATGTCAAAGTCTCTCGTTGAATTTACCAGGGAACTTTACTTCGCAGATAATGTGCACCCTGAAAACAGTAAAATGGAGGCTTGTTTCCCATTGTCCAAAGTACATATGTGCCACAGGAAACCACAGAGCCCGAGGTGGGGAGTGGGGGTTGGGAATGAGAGGGCAAGCTTCTGGACCAAGACAGAATTTGGACCTTTCTGGATTATTCTGGCTGTATTGCTATCTCATCTAAATTTCTAACATGCTTCTCTTTGGCAGAGAAAAAAAAAACACTATTAAAGAAACTTGCTG
This sequence comes from Tolypeutes matacus, assembly GCA_026826555.1. Lineage (NCBI taxonomy): Eukaryota > Metazoa > Chordata > Mammalia > Cingulata > Chlamyphoridae > Tolypeutes > Tolypeutes matacus. The sequence goes on along the minus strand of JAKSZT010053784.1, from coordinate 1,521,802 downwards.
AGTTTAACAGAGGTTCTCAAATTGTGGTCTAAGGGAAGCATGTTAAATTCCTGGAGAAAGACCCTTTCCACTTCTGTATCCATAGCAGACACTGAAAACTGACCATTTCCCTATTTTTTGCTAGGCTTCATGTGGCTTCAGAATTCCCCTCAATCTTCTTCTCCTGGCAACCATTACCATTTGATAACACATATTGGAAACATGGTTACCATTTTGGATGAATAAGCCAGCACTCTTTTCTGAGAAAACACTGAACAAATTCTGGCCTAGAAGCATAAAATACTGGGGAAAAGTGCCAAAGACCTACAGACTATTTTGCTAATCTGTGCTCTATTTCCACAATAATCCATCTCCCCCTCCTTCTCCGCCCCCCCATTCTCTTTTTACCCTGATTAATTGTTCTTTAGTATTACTTACATGTGCATGAAATTAAAGGGCATATTGTTCACTTATTATGTCTGTCCCATATGATTTAATCTTTCTTGGGCAGAGGTCTGTCTGCCCCGTATACTTCCTTATCTTTATCTTTTAGAACTGTGCCTAGATCATGCTCATGCTCATAAATATTTGTTGAATAACTACATGAATGAATGAATGAGTGCATCTCAGGATTAAAAATACTTAATGACTGGGACATGTGAAACACCTCTATTACACTAGATACAAATTAGGAAACATTTGGCCCTGGTTCTCCCATGCAGAAAGGACACTTTGAAAATGTGGCCAATACTGAGAAATTGGAAAAAAGAAATTTAGGGAGACAAAATAGGTCCCCAGCCCCCCTCTTTGAGCCCAGGACAAAGCGTGTTCAAAATCTGCTCTACTTCTGGATTTTCTAATAATTGACTTTACAAATTTCCTTTATTATCTAAGCTACTTTGAGCTGGGATTTCTGTCAATTACAACTGATTTGACGGTAAACTGCAGGGATAAGATCCAAGACAGGGCAGTTTGGAAGTGGGAAGAAAGAGGAGAACAAAGCAACAGCTGGGAGCAGCGGCAGATAAAAAGAAACTTAATTTATTTCAATATTTTGTCCACAGCGAATCTTAGTCCTAACTCTCATGTTCTCTTTAACCAATTTTATCTACCGAAGTATTTCTGTGATGGCAGCATGGGCTTGTGGTAAGCTTCTTTTTGATAGGAAATGGTGCTGAGTTCAAATCCCTTATCTTGTACTCTCAGGAGTGTGACCTGATCTGGAATTGAAGTGCTCACAGACTTAGTTTCCTTGTGTGCAAAAGGAGGAGATTACTACTTCTTAGGGATGGGGAATGAAGGAAAAAAATAAGATGGGTAATTCGCAGAACATAGGCCGTGCTTGATAAAGGTCAACATCCCCTCTGTCTCTTGCTTTGGTAATCTGGCCAAGGAAGAGTTAATGATCAAGTCCTAGATGGATGTTGAAAGATTTATTGAAAAGTAGTCAATCTGATGTAAATGGTGTTTCTAAATCACTGCCAAATTTTGTAAGGCCTAGTGTTTCATATAATTAATCATTTTCAAAACAACTTCTCCACAATAAGAAACCCAATTAGAAAGCAAATACTGGCTTTTTGAAAGAGGTACTGGTAAATTTCCTGATGTCTGCTATTCATTTAGAATAGCTATGTTACAGTTTATTTTACAAGATTTTGCTCCCTTGAAATACAGTGGGATGCGGATTGAAGGATATATAAGTTAATTAGGAAAGACATTATTATATTTGCTTGGAACAAATGTATAATTACAGATGTACTTAAAATCATGTGTTTCATCAACTATCAGGTCCTAAAAGTTTATATGTATGAGTTTCAACATATTTTTTTTTCCTGGGCTTTTGAGTAGACTGAACCTGGAACATGGCAAAATCCAGGTCCTGTGTTACTTTCCCATGAAAATCCGAATGCTTTTCTTAAAAATAATAGATCCAGTTGAACGCAAAGTCCCCATGTTTCCTGTTTAATAGCGGATGCAGGCGATGGGGCTCTTTTAAAATTCCTTTATTATTATTTTTTAAAACTTTATTGAAGTATATCATTCATGCACGAACAAATATAAGCAATAAGTGTATAGTAAAAGTTGTGAACTTATAAAACAAACATGCATAACATCATACAGGGGCCCCATACATCACCCCACCACCAACACCTTGCATTGTTGTGAAACATTTGTTACAAATTATGCAAGAGCATCGTCAAAATCTTATTACTAATTATAGACCATATCTTACATTTGGTGTATTTTCCCCCTATTATTCCTTTTTTAAAATATGTTTTTATTACAGCAATTCCTTTACTTTTCACTCAGTTTTGTGGAGCACTACTGCGTGCTGGCTCGAGGGAGGTTCAGTGGCTGGTTGTTCCATCTCAGAGCATCACCGTCTCTTTGGTCTGCTTTAGAATTCCTCTCAAGTCAACTATTGGAGTTTTATATGTGTCTTTTTCTATTTTATGCTGTTCCAAACTATAAACATGCCGCAAGCAACTTCCCTTTCTTCTCTTCTTTGAAACCCTATTTATTTTCTTTGGAATTCTTAGAGCTGTCTTCATGTTCTGAGGAGCCATGTGCCCCTCTGAGATGGGATGATTTTGACTATGAGAACTTGCAACTTGGAGACTTCATGAAAAAAAGAGGCTCCAAATCAGCATCCAGGCCTGGGAAATGCCATCCCATTGTTCCAACAACTGAATGTGGGCCACAATGAGAATGCTGGAGAGTCTATAAGTCTTTGATGGTGTGGGTGAGCAGTTATTAAAATAAATTTTTATCTTGGAATGGAGTTAGATTTATACAAAAGTTGCAAAGAAAACACAGTGAGTTCCCATAGTCTCCTCACTCAGTTTTCCCCATTGTTAACGTCTTCCATTACCATGGTACATTTGCCAAAATTAACAAACCAACAATGGTCTTAACTAAAGTTCAGATATCATTTGTATTTCACAGATTTCCACACTAACACCTTTCTTATGCTCCAGGAGCAAGTCCCATGTACTGAGTTGCCTTGAGTTGTCACATCTCCTTAATCTCTGGTCTCTGACTGTTTCTCAGTCCCCCTCGATAGTTTTGAGGAGTATTGGTCCGGTGTTTTGTAGAATGTCCCTCATTTTGGATTTTTCCAATGTTTTTCTCATGATCAGACTGGGATTATGGGTTTGGAGGAGGAATATGGTAGGGGACAAATTTCCTCCTCATCACTTCATATTGGGGGTACCTGATATCAATATGACTTTTCACTGATGAGGTTAGCTTTGATCATTTAGTTAAGATACTGTTTGCCAGATTTCTCCACTGTAAAGTTCCATTTTTCTCTTTATACTCTATTTTTTCTATGCGAATCACTAAATCCAGCCCACACTCAAAGGAGAGGAGGATTAAGTTCCATCTCCTGGAAGGAAGAGTATCTAGTTAGAGTAGTTGAAATTCTGTAAGAAAGATTTGTGCCCTCTCCCATGAATGATTTTTTGAAATGTTGATGTAATGGAAAACCTCTTAATTTGTAAGCTCTAACGCTATTTATCTGGACAACTTTGATTCTCCCACCTGTTCCCTTGGGAGCATCAGCAGATATGAGAAAATTTCCAGCGAGTCATTTCAGTATCACCCAGGAAAACAGGGGATCCTGCCTTGGATCACATGCTTTAGAGAGTCTCCTCTGGCCTTTGACCAGGCATAATCTTCCCCCATGGAATATCTTTGGGACCAAGTGGACACATCCATCTACAGCCTGCACCACCTCTTCAAAATCATGTCCAAGGTACCTAGGACTCTGGAATTCTTTACCCAAAATGGCCCTGAGTCCACTTCTAGCTCATCCCTTGGTCCCTTCTCCAGGTATGTTCTGTAGAAGGCAGACTGGGCCACTGGTGTGTATGCTCCTCAGCCTGAGGGGTAGTCAATGGCTACTGGAGACAGAGCCTAGCTATGTGATCTGGGTGTCCACATGTGTGTGGACAGGGGTGGAGGAAGAAAGGGGGACAGTCCATGGATCAGAGGCTGGGGCTGGTTCTCCCCTAGATGTCATGTTCTGGTGCAAATTCTGAAAATTCTAATTTTGAATAGAGCCTTCCAGTTTGCTGAAAGTATATATTTGTTGAGGTAAAAGAATAGAACATATTTGTTTTAATAGTTTGCTAGCTTGATTTATAATGTAAACATATGGCATGTGGGCCTCTATTTGTACTCTTGTTCTAAGCTCTAAAGTTTTTGAGGTAGGTCTTAATAGGAATATTTTTTTAGGAGAAAAAATTAAAAGGAAAAAAAATGTCAAGGCCGTTGCCATAGATCTGACCCCTATGCCTGTACTCTGGAATGGCATGCCCTCAATACATCTGCTATCACTGTGCCTCTAGGGACTTCTCTTGGGGCACACAGTTTCCTTCAAATTCCTTGAGAGGCATGAGTTGAAGTGGTTCCTCTGCTCTCTTAATGGTGGGCTTGTGTTGCCTTTTGTCTACCTAGAATTCCCTTTATCTTCCTATGCAACCTTCAGTTTTCTGAAATTCTATGATATTTTCTTTGAGTCTACAAATGTCTTCACCTGAAATATGATATTGTTACTCATTTGTAGACAGGCTGACCCCATTTTCCTTTAGGTAAGTTGCATTGGTTACAATTCTGAATGCAGCCACTGGGTAAATAGAAGATCTAGGATTAGGGGTCCATGTGGCTCCAACAGCCAGATTCTCCTAAGGCGCAGTTAACGGAGAATGTAGCATAGATCTCCACTCAAATGACCAAGTGTAAATATTCTATTTAAAACAGGGATTCTTAACCTTTTTTGTTCCATGGACCCCTTTGCCAGTCAGGTGAAAACCATGGACCCCTTACTAAGTCCTCACTATACTGTGTATTATTTAATAACTATATCACACCCACACCAACATATCCCCACAAGAATGTTTTTTTGAATTTCAATTCAAGCTCAAGGACCCCCTTGTTAAGAACCCCTGACTTTAAAAATATATTTAAATAAGATATACCATTAAAGCAAAGCTGAGAGAAATGCTCAAGAATAGGCACAATTCGTCACAAATAGATGGTTATTTTATTAATCATTATTGACTATTTAATCAAATCATAATTTCTCATAGGTTTGTTTTCTGTAGTTCATCTGCAATCACTTATCTTATTCAAAAGCTCTTTTTTATTTTTTTTTAGCTTTAATTTTAAACTTTTTATTTTGGTATACTTTCAAACTTCTAGGGCAGGTACAAAAATAATATGAATCCCATTTGGATAACTACAACATCCTCCTATCCACACCACATACCCAGATTCACCAGTTTTAACATTTTGCCACAGTTTCTGTATCACTCTAGCTATATATTCATCAAAATATCAATCCATCTATATCTATCTTTCTATCTGTCTCTACCTATTTATCAATCCATTTTCTGAACACTTGAGTGCAGGTTGTGTATGTCATGGTCCTTGAACACTTAGAATGGTCAAGTACACTTTCTAAGAATAAGAACATTCACTTCTCTGTCCACCTTAAGTGTATGTAAAACAAGTGGATACAAGAAATTTAACATTGATATAAAGCTTACAGTTCTTATTCCAGTTTTTCATATGCCCCAATAATGTCTTTTTGGGTCTTTAATTCCTCCCTTGTTTGATCCCACCTGCCTTTAATTGCCATTGTCTGTTTAGTTGCTCTTTCCTTTTTTGTAATTGTGGGAACAGATATACAAATAAACTTTTCCATCTCAACTATCACCAAGCATACCATTCAGTAGGATTAATTATATTCGCTAGGTTGTGGTACCATCACCACCTTGCAAACTAAAACTTACCATTTCCCCAAACAGAAACCCTACATCCATGCTGCATTAATTTCCCATCCCCCCCTGTACTCTGCATACTGTCTCTATGAGTTTGCATATTCTCTGATATTATCTTTGTAGTTACCATGGGTCTTCAATTTAACATTCTAAATCTGTAGCAACCTCATTTGCTTTGATACCAAATTAACTTCAATAGTATACACAAACTATGCTCCCATGCCTCTCTACCCCCCACCATTATGTAGTTTTTGTCACAAATTACATGTGTATACATTAAAAGTAAAAACTGCCAATTTCTCAATATATTTTATGCATTTGCCTTTAAAATCCTGTAGGAAGTAAAAAGTGAAGTTACAAACAAAAAATACAATAGTCTCAGCATTTATATTTACTCCAGTCATTACCTTTAGTGGAGATCTTTATTTCTTCATGCAGCTTTGATCTATTGTCTGTTGTCCTTTCCTTTCAACTTGCAGAACTCTCTTTAGCACCTTTTGTAGGGCTGGTCTGGTGGTGAATTCCCTCAGCTTTTGTTTATCTGGGACTGTCTTAATCTGTCCCTCAATTTCTGAAAGAGTTTTGCTGGATATAGAATTCTTGGTTGACAGGTGTTTTTGCTTTGAGCACTTAAAATATGTCACCCCACTACCTCCTTGCCTCCATGGTTTTTCTTTTTTTCAAATTAACTTAACAGCCTTATATATATTATTAATTAGATATAAAACCAAGTTTTAAAAGTTTTCATTGTTTTGTTGCTTCTCTTCCTTTGATTTTTTTTTTTTTTTTAGAGAAGTTGTGGGTTTCCAGAACAATGATGCATAAAATACAGGATTCCTATATACCACCCCATTATTAACAACTTGCATTGGTATGGTACATTCAGTACAATTGATGAAAGCACATTTTTATAATTATACTATTAACCATAGTCTATGTTTTAACTTAGGGCTCACTGTTTGTGTAGTGCAGTTCCATGAATTTTGAAAAAAAAATTATTTAGCACTATATATACAACCTAAAATTTTGCCTTTTAACCACATTCAAATATATAAATCAGCACTATTAATTACTTTCACAATGTTATGCTACCATCACCTTCATCCATACCAAAACTTTTCCATCACTCTAAATACAAACTCTATATTTTAAACCTTAATTCTCTACTCTCTACCTCCACCCTATCCCCTGGTAAGCTATATTCTAACTTCTGACTTTATGAGTTTGCTCATTCTAATTTTTTCAAAGCAGTGAGATCATACAATATTTGTGCTTTCCTGTCTGGCTTATTTCACTCAACATGATTTCTTCAAGGTTCATCCGTGTTGTCGCATATATCAGAGCTTCATTTCTTTTTACAGCTGAATAATATTCCATTTTGTGTATATACCACATGTTGATTATCCATTCATCTATTGATATACACTTGAGTTGCTTCCATCTTTTGGCAATTGTTAATAATGCTGCTAGGAACATCAGTGTGCAACTATCTGTTTGAATTCCTTCTTTTAATCCTTTGTGATAGCTGGATCATATGGTATTTCTACACTTAAACATTCTGAGGAACTGCCAAACTATCTTCCACAATGGTTGCATCATTTTAATTCTCACCACCAATGTGAGTATTCCTATTTCTCCACCTCTTCTCCAACACTTGAAATTTTCCATTTTTGAAAATAACGTGTAATTGTATCTTATTGTGGTTTTGATTTGCATTGCTCTAATGCTGCTGAATATCTTTTCATGTGCTTTTTTGGTTATTTGTATGTCTTCTTTGAAGAAATGTCCATTCAAATCTTTTGCCCGTTTTTGCATTGGGTTGTTTGGCTTTGTTGTTGAGTTGAAGGATCTTTATATATTCTGGATATTAAATTCTTATTTGATATGTGATTTCCAAATATTTTCTCCCATCATGTAGGTTGTTGTTTCACTTTCATGATAAAGTCCTTTGAAGCACAAAAGTTAATTTTCATGAGGTCCCATTTGTCTTTTTCTTTTGTTGCTTTTGCTTTGGGTATGAAGTCTAAGAAACTTATATTTAAACTTATATTTAGGCCTTTGGTCCATTTTGAGTTGATTTTTTTTATATGCCTCCATGGATTCTAATAAGAAATCAGCACTTAATCTTATTGAGGCTCCCTTGTATGTGACATGTTGCTTCTCTCTTGCAGCTTTCAGAATTCTCTATTTTTGTCATTTGACAGTTTCATTATAATATGCCATGACATGGATCTATTTGGGTTTATCCTGTTTGGAGTCCAGAGTGTCTTGGATATGTATAGTCATGTCTTTTGTTAAATTTAGGAAAATTTCAGCCTTTATTTCCTTGAATATTCTCTCTGCTCTTTTCTCTCTTCCTTCTCCTTTGGGGATTCCCACATTGTGTATATTGGTAACCTTGATGATGTACCAAATGTCCCTCAGGCTCTGTCCATATTTCTTCATTCTTCTTTCTGTTCCTGAGACTGGATGATTTTAATGTTCTTATCTTTAAGTTCACTGATGTTTTCTTCTGCCAGCTCCACTCTGGTATTGAAGCCCTCCAAGGAATTTTTAATTTCTGTCACTGTGGTCTTGAGGACTTTTTGGTTCCTTTTCATGATTTTCATCTCTCCATTGATGTTTTCTTTGTGTTTGTCTATCATTTGCCTGATTTCCTTTAGTTCTTTGAGAATATTTAGGACCATTTTTTAAAGTCTTTGTCTGGAATGTCCCTAGTCTGGTTCTCCTCATTGATGGCTTCTAATGCCTCTTCTCTGCTTACTAATCATTTGGTTGGGAAATAAGGTCACTATGGCTATAAAAGATCATACCTAAAAAATAGTAAAATGTAACAAGGTTTTCAAACAGAGATATGATGTGGCTTCATTGTAAAACTTCCAAAACACATGCTTTCCATTTCAGTTTCATGTTTAATTATATTTTATCTTGTACTGTCTTTTCATTTTTCCATGCATTCATTCTTTCAACAAATATATTTTAAGCATCTACTATGTTAGTTTGTGCTCTAGGTCTTGAGAATATAGCAGTCAACAAATAAAAAATTATTGCCCTGATGAAGGTTCCATTTTAGGGCACCCAGATACCTTCTGTTAGATGGTGCTAAGTGTTACAGAGAAAAATAAGATAGAACCCAGGCTGGGGTATGCTGGAGTTGGGGATTGGGGAGTTGCTGTTTATTAAATGGGAGAGTTAGGGAAAGCCTTACTGCAAAGGTAATATTTGATTAAATGAGAGGTAATGCATTTAGATGTGGGGGAAAGGGCATACGAAATCTCAAGTTCAAAGTCCCAAAGGGGGCAGACCTGGTGTGTTTGAGAAGCAGGGAGGATGTCAGTGGTTAGAGCAGAGTGAGTACGGCAGAGTCACAGAAGACGAGACCAGGATGGTGAGTGGGGGCCAGTCTGGGTGGGGCCTTGTAGGCCGTTTCGGCGCTAACTGCACTGAGAAGGTTTTGTGAAGAGGAATGACATGATCGGACTTATGTTTTCATATAGTCATTCTGGATGCTTGTGGAGAAGAGCCCAAGGGCAGCAGGAACAGAAGCCAGGAGCTGCTGCAATAACCCCGGAAGGAGGAGACTGTAGTCATGGTGCAGGTGATGAGAAGAGTCTGATTCTGAATATATGTGGGATTTTTTGGTAATGACTTAATTGTGATATAATTCATGCACATACAATTCTCCCATTTAATGTATACAATTAATGGCTTATAGTATATTCACAGAGTTGCACAACCATCACCACAATCAAATTTAGAAACTTTTCATCAACCCAAAGAGAAATTCTGTGTCCCTTAGCCATTATCCCTCAAATCATGCCACCCCACAACCCTAGGCATCCACTAATCTACTTTCTTCTTTATAGGTTTGCCTATCCCAGATGTTTTGTATAAATGCAATCATACAATCTGTGGTCCTTTGTGACTGGCTTCTTTCACTTAACAGAATGTTTTCCTTCTGGATATGTTTTGAAAGTAGCATTAAGGAAATTTGCTGACTGATTGGATGCTTGATGTGAAAAAAAAAAAAAAGAGAATCAAGAATGATTGCAAGGGTTTTGCTTTAGCAACTAAGATGGGGGAAACTGTAGGCTGTACAGGTTTTGGGAATTAGCAAGAGCTCATTTTAGACATGCTAACTTTGAGATGTCTATTAGATATTCAAGTAGAGAATGCAAATTAGCACTTGATACATGATTCTTCGCTCAGAGAAGGAAATCTGGCTAAAGATATAACCTTGGGAGCCATCAATATAGATATGTAAATTTTATCTTAGTAAGATGGAGGTCAGAGGCCATCGTATATACTGATGCACTGCAGGTTACATGGGTCTTCCTTACAGACATCTCAAGGTTTTTTAAAATGAATTGTTAAATAGTAGTTGGCCCATTCTTCACCTCTACCAGCCTTGAAATTGAACCAAGATGTCATGCTCCATATGAAGGGAATTTTTGACCAGCCCGATGAGCTCTTAAGTTACCACGTTATCCCCCTAAAGCCAGATATATTACTCCAGCATCCCATCTGGAACTACACTTCCTGGCCCATTCTTCGTACCTTGTTTTTCCCTACCCATGATTTGCCCAGCATCACAATTGGCTCTTTTTATGCCTTTGTCTCATTCTTAGTATTTGATGTACAGTATCATTTTCCCAACTATATCATACCTTGAATTTATATCAACCATTCAATTCTCTACCTCATTACTTTTTTGTAGAATGACTTGAGGAATGCATCTCACTATTTAACCAGACCCTGACCATCTTATCCTATTGCTTTTTACCTTTAAGGCAGAGTTTCTCAACCTTGGTATTGACAGTTTGGGCCACATGATTCTTTGTTGTTGCGAGGGGGCATTGCAGGTTGCACTGTTGGATGTTTAGCAGCCTCCCAGGCTTCTACCTACAGATGCCAGGGGCACTCCCCAAGTTGGGCCAACCAAAAATGTTTTCAGACAATACCAAATGTCCCAGGGGGTGGGAGTGGGCCAAAATTGTCCCAGTTTGAGAAACATAACCCTAAGGAAACTGTGGTAACTGTGACTGTGGTCCCTTCCAGGTCTGAAATTTGATTATTTTAGATCTCCTTTAAGTAATCCTTCACTCATATGTATAGCCAACCTTTTTAATTTCTTCTACTGCACTTGACTTGTGGTCATGTACAATTTTCCTTCTGTCATCTTTTCCTTTCTTGAATTCTCCTTTCTTTTTCTGCCTTTTCTTGTTCTATCAGTGAGCCACAGAATAGCGATGCTTATGGAGAATAAGTGTAAAAACTGAAGCATTCAGGAGGTAAGAAGAGAGTTAAAGCAGTAGCAAGAGCAGTAGTTTAATACAGGGCACAAAGTAGGCCATTATAGAAAAAGAAGAAAGACAGAATTTATGCAGTGGGAACATGCAGGCAGGGAAGACTGAAAAAGCAGAATGCACAAAACAGAAAAAGAAAGGGAAAGTCAGGAGACAAAGGGAATTTATAAAAAACTCTATCATGGGGTCAAGAATGCCCTAGTACAAAAAGGACTGTATTGTTTCACTGATAGGAAATAATTCAAAGTAGCAAATCCATAGAGGCGGAAACTAGAATACAGGTTTCCAGAGGCAGAGGTAGAGGTAGGGAAAGAGGAGTTCATGCTTAACTGGTGCAGAATTTCTTTTGAGGGTGATGGAAAAAGTCTTGGTAATAGCTGGTGGTGATCATAGGACAATATTTTGAATATAATTAATGCCAATGAATTATATATTTGAACATGGTTAAAAAGAGAAAATTTAGGTTGTATAAACGTTATTAAAATAAAATTTTTAAAGAAACAACAGCACTGTAGTTAATAGTACCATTTTAATAATAATCTTTCATCACTTATAACAATGGAAACACATTAATGCAAGGTGTTAATGGGAGAGGGTATATGGGAACTCTATATATTCTGCATGATTTTTCTGTAAACCTACAACTTCTCTAATAAAAAATATTTTTAAACAATTGAGGCACAATCACCTGTTTTGCAAGAAAAAGGAATCTTAAAGTGTAAATAAGAAAAAAACAGCATGAAGAATTAATGCTATCCATCTTTAAAACCACAAATATACAAAAATCAGAATCTGTAATGTCTCTTCCTACCTCCTAATAGTATTCTGATTTGAAGTCTTCTTTTAGCACCAACATCAAGCTGAATAAAAACTCATTTGGATTTCGTTTAACATTATGCTTTTTATGACTGTCTTATAGCAGAGAGTTAGTGCAGACAGTTAACTGGGGGTGCTGCTGAATTGAGGATGCTCCAGTGGCTTTGAAAGAATTTTGTTACTAGTTCTTGAGATGAAGAATTGAGATGAACACTGTTAGGAATGATTCCTGGCACCACTGGTTCACATCCATCACATTCTTTGGTGAGTGCTGCTGGGCTAGGTATTGTGAAGAGTAGTATATGCCCAGGACAATATTTAAAAGAAAAAAAATTACTTGTACAAAGATGTTTCTGGCAATTCCATTCATAAGAGATTTTAAAAAATAAAGCCCATCAATTGGAAAATGGATAAGTAATAAATTTTGGTGTATTGTTCTTGCTATCAGAATATTATATTAAGTACTGTAAATGTATGTTAAATTGTATGCAAAAATGTTTAAGTGAAACTCAAAAATGTTAATTAGAAATTATGTTTACTAATGATATTTACATAACAGTTTAGATTTTTACATTGAAAAGAATCAGAAGACATGTAATTAACTGGACTTTAAGGAGTTCCTAATCTTTTTTTCTGTAAAATATTGAAGTGTGCAATACAAAATAAAAGAATAATGGCAAAATGGAAAAAAAAAAAAAAAAAAAAAAAGCAATCATGATCCTTAAGTGGCGATCCGTCCTCTGTGGAGTCTGGCAAGAAAAATAGAAAAATGCACAGGTAATGCAAATATATATAACCACATATACATTTCCATCATCCAGAGAGCTAAATCATTATAGCTCCTGGGAACAGAATGAATAATGGGAGACAAGTGGGGTCGGTTAAAAATCACCCAGAATAAATTGCTAATCAGAAGCAGAGCTAGTACAGGCAATAACAAGGTTATTTGATCTGAAGAAAGAACCTGCTTTCCCTCATCTTGGTAATTATATCAATACAGAGAAAGAGACAACTTGGCTTTCCCTGGGGTTTCAGCCAGATGATGTTGTAAATCAATTACTTGTTCTCCTTACAGTTGCCTGGCTGGGGTAAATATTGCCATTTGCATTGCTCGACTGGTGGAGCAAAGGCAGTTTGCTGAATGCCTTTGTACCTTGCACGGGTCTGTGCAGGAAAGCTTGGGCCCTGGTTCACTTAGAGCAGGGCTTTCAGACTTTACTGTGCACGCTAATTACCTGGGGATCTTGTTAAAACAGATTCCGATTCAATAGGTCTTGGGAGGGGCCAGAGATTCTGGGTATCTATTGAGCTCCCCATGCTACTGCTGCTGCGCTCTCCCATGGGCCACACTTTGTACAGAAGGAAATAGGGGAGAAGGAGAATCTACTAAGGGGACTGAGAAGTGGAATTTGAAAGAAGTAGGGCTAGAAGTAAGGAACTTGTGGATTCAATCTTTCCCTCTAGTCCCCCCTTAGTACCAGATCTGTAGCATTGATTTTATGTGCCAGGGGGCTATTGGGGGGCAGGGGAAAGGACTGGGGAGGCCATTCCATGCGCTCTGATGTGTTTCTGGGGGTTTTCTGGTTGGGTCATGGAGATCCTGAGCAATGTGAACAAGGAATGGCAGCAGTGGAGTGAACAGGGGGAAATGTTCAAACTAAACGGTAAAAGTTTAGCTTTTCCAAAAACCCTCACATAAATACATTTGACAATATTTAATTAATACAGAAATAATTTATATCTTTGCATCATGATAACAATTTTTGTTAAAGCTTAGTCTCCTTTAAACCAAAATAGTATGTCCCACGGAACCCATTGCTTTTGGCTGAGTTATTTGGGATGGTGTAGACTGATGCTTGAAAGCAAGTCAGATAAAATAGAGCTGTGCAGCACAAGACAAATGGATCTTTTTCCTCCCTACAGGTCAGGCCGTTGCTTGTCTATTTCCTCCCCTTGCTCCCCTTTCCTACCTTCTCTTTCATCAGTGTGTACCCTTTTCTTGCCTAGTGGCACACGAGCCCAGGCTGAGGCTGGTGTCAGGGGCAGGGACTTCCTAGCAGAGCCCCGTGCTCCTAGAGCAGCTCCTCATACAGCTGAATTCCTGAGGTAAGGCCATGGGCTGCCTTTATCTCCTGGGGTGTGGCACCACAAACTTATGACATTACAGATGTTCTGGGAAAAGCAAAGGACACCACTATTAGCCCATCACCAGATTACTTCTAAATGTGCTTCTCACCTATGGCCACACTTAGAAACAGTGGGGTATATTGATGCCTGCCTCTTCCCATCTCTGCCCTCCCCTCCGCTCCCCATCACAGGCCGAGAGATTCTGATTCAATTGCTCTGGATTGGGATCTAGGCATTCATATTTTAAAAGCTCCCCAGATGACTGTGACATGCAGACAGATTTGAAATACAATGGTCTGTCTATCATCTTTTAAAAAAAAAATACCTATATTGATCTTTGAAACTGTCTAATTCAACACATAAAATTGTTACATGCAATTACATTCTTTTTTTATGAATTTATTTTTTAGAGCAGTTGTAGGTTTACAGAAAAAACATGAAAAAGTAGAGTTTCCATAAACTCCCCCACTCACCCACACACCTCACCCACACAGTTTTCCCTATTACTATCACTTGGCATTAATGTGGTAACTTTGTTACAATGGATGAACCAATATCATTGTACTTATATTATTAACTAAAGTCCAAAGTTTACATAAGGACTAAAAGTCCATTATCTAATGTCTAACATAAAGTCCAATGTTACATTACATTATACAGTGCTATGGATTTTAAAAAAATTATTGTGGTAGCATATATACAACCTAAAATTTCCCATTTTTACCATTTTCAAGTATACAATTCACTGCTGTTAATTACATTCACAATGTTGTGCTACTATCAATACCATCCATTACCAAAACCTTTCCATGATTCCAAACAAAAACTCTGCCAATTAAACATTAACTCCTCATTTCCGTCCCAGTTTGACTCTATGAATTTGAATATTTTAATTATTACATGTAATCATAATTTATTAGAATATAAGTGAGATCAGACAATATTTGTCTTTTTGTGTCTGACTTACTTTACTCAATGTGATATCTTCAAGTTTCATCCATGTTGTAGCATGTATCAGAACTACATTCCTTTTTTACGGCTGCATAATATTCCATTGTATGTATATACCACATTTTGTTTATCCATTCATCTGTTGATGGATACTTGGGTTGTTCCCACCTTTTGGCTGTTGTGAATAATGCTGCTATGAACATTGGTGTGCAAATGTCTGTTCAAGTCCCTGCTTTGAATTCTTTTGGGTATATATCTAGAAGTGGGATTGCTGGGTCATATTGTAATCCTATACTCAACTTTCTAGGGAACTGCCAAACTATTTTTCACAGAGGTTGCACCATTTTACCATCCCACCAGCAATGCATGAGGGTTTCTATTTCACCATGAATTAGTTTGCCAAAGGGGTGCCAATGTAAAGTACCAGAAATGTGTTGGTTTTTATAAAGGATATTTATTTGGAGTAACAGCTTACAGTTCCAAGGCCATGAAAAATTCAACCCAAGACACCATAAGAGGTGCTTTCTCACCCAAGTCAGCTGTCACGTGTTGAAGCAAGATGGCGGGCAATCTCTGCCTGGTCTCTGTCTTCTCCTCCGGGCTGTACTGTCTCCTGGAGATCAGCTGTGGGCAACCAGGCATAATGCCTGTTTCTTACCGGGCCTCTTCTCTCAGGCTCAGCTGCTCCACTTTCATTCTGATTTCAGCTGCAAGCTCTCAGGCAAATGGCTTATCTCTCCCTGGGGCCTCAACTCCTTGAGCATCTCCTTTCTGTCACATGGTGACATCAAATATGGAGGAACTCTCTTTTCCTGTGTGTCTCCTATTAGACCCAGGAAGAGGTTGTAGACTCAACTGAGTCATGCTTCACTGAAGTAGTCCAGTTAAAAAAGGTCTCACGTCCATAGAAATGGACCAGCCCACAAACATAATCTTTCTCCTCTTTGGGATTCATAAAATAATTTCAAACTGCCACACTCCACATCCTTACTAATACTTGTTATTATCTGTTTTTAAAATAATAGCCATGCTAGTGGGTATGAAGTGGTATCTCATTGGAGTTTTGATTTGCATTTCTCTAAAGGATACATTCTTAATAAATGATCATTGATAATGATAAACTACATGTAATATGTAATAAACTTATCATTTCCCAAATTCAGATATTCCATAAGAAGCAGAATGGTGAAGTGCAGGATTGCTTGTTACCTGGACTCCTAGACACTCAAAACAGCCTCCTAACTGGACTCCTTCCTTCAAGGTCCATCTTCACAATGAGCAGGCTCTTTAGGTCCAGAATAACCTGAGGCACCGATGTCTGGAAGCTTGTTAGAGATGCAGAATTCTAGCCCCCCACTCAGATCTAATGAACCAGAATCTGCATTTCAATAAATCACTACACATAGATCTTTCTGTACCCTTCTTTGAATACATCCATGGGCCCTCATCACAGGTATTGTGAGGCCCTCAGCTAGGGGCTCATGTGTCTCTGCTGAGGAGATGGGAGGTGCTGCTTTCCTCTCTGTGCCCATTCTGCAGTTTTTGGTCTATCAGATGGTGGTGTAACTTCTTTCATCTTGTAAAACCATGTGTTGTTGGGTGGGAATTTTTGTCTTAGGAAGTTCTGGCTGAATTAATTTGCTTTGTGGTCTGCACTCATTCCTAAATGCCAAGATAGGTGGCAGAGGAGGGGTAGGACTAAAATTTACCCCTAGGCTGTTTCCACGCATCTGGCTGATTTTGGCTCCTGTGGAGCATCTTGCATTCTGGTCATAAGACTTCCATGCAGAGATGGCCTCATAATTGCAACACTTGGACCACGATGGGGCTCGGTTGTTCTTCCCCAGAATATTATCTTGATAGGTCAGATTTCACAAATGTCCCTATTGATGAATGGAAGTATCTGTATTCAGAAAATGAACATGCCAAAGGCAGCTCAGACTATTTTTCCCCCTTCGGCTTCCTGTCATTTGTGGTGTTCTCTTCGTAAACCACAGTGCTCAGCAGTAACTAGCGGCTGTTTATGGAGCTCTGGCTGTAATTAAGTCAAATTGGATCTGCTCTCTTCGTATGTGAGGAAATATACTGACATCCATTATGTAAGAGCTGGATGGGGGTAAAAAAAATGTAATTCTTGTTAGTTTCAATACATTCGATACAGCTTAAGCTGGGAAGTCTGTGAAGGAAGAAAAACTCCTATAGCTTGAAATAGAGAATGTAAGAAGCAGATTGGCCCATGGAGCTCCCTGGTCTTTAGGTTAGGAAGAGATGAGAGAAGAGGCCAGATCTCTGTGGTTGGAATGAAAACAACACATGTAAGTGGATGGGCGCACACTCCCTGGAGAGAGGTGGCTGTGGTTGAGAGAGTTTTAGCAGGAGGTATCATCAGCAGCCTCTGTGTGAATTTTCCCAGAAATATCCCACCCTAATAAGTCATATTGCTCACCCCAACCTGTCACAAAACTCTGTCACAAAACTCTGTTGTTGCTTTTCCCCCTCTTCACAGTTGATCATTTTATGAGGTAATCATATTTATTTATTTGGTTAGCTGTTTACTGTTTGTCTCCTCCACCAGAATTTAAGTTACATGAGAATGGGGACCTCACTTGTCTCCCTCCTTGTTATATATTTAGTGCTTAGCACTGTGAGTAGAAAAGGTTATTTGCTCAACAAATTTTGATGAATAAATGAGTCAACCTTCAGGTTTAAGTTCTGGAGAAAACAGAGGACCAAAGGAAAGGAAGGACAACCTTTGGTCCCAAATAACCCAGGCGGCAGCTCAACCTGGTTTGCTGAGTAAGAAAGCCCAATGGTTCTCAGGAATATTCCAGTAGAAGGCATTGTTCTTTACTACAGCAAAATTGGATTTCTATGCAGAGGCATCTATAACTTTAGCAAGGCTCTGAGACTAAGCTACCATGTATAATTTGGGACTCTGTCACTGGGCCCAACTGCTGGACTTCCCACTAAGCTAAGTGTGTGCTTAGGGCACCAGCAAAGAAGGATGCCAAGGAAAATGAGAACATCTCAAGAATGTACTTGAATTTTTAAAAATTAAAGCACCAAAATCATCTTCATGAGAAAAATAATAATTTAGTTGGAATATTTTCTACTTATAATACAGTTTAGGGTTGCTTTTATTTTCATCTACATATAGGCTAGGGGCGCTATCACATTCTTGGCGCTCTCCCGTAGTTTTAATCCAGGCCTTATTGAACTGCAATATTTCTGAAGCCTTGATCAGAGTAAACTTGGGGCAGAGGAGAGAGCTGCCTTTTCTAAGCTGCTAACGGTTTCTATTTAGTTACAGGTTTAGGTAGATGACCCAAGTCAGTATATTTGTTTAGGGAAGATAAAGCCAAAAATCAGGTTCAGGACAATGAGGAGCCAAGAGGCTGTGCGTGAAGTTATGGGTCAGAGTTGTGTCTCTGAGGGATGGTTATCAGAAGGGCTGACCAGAGACTGAGGGCAAAGAGGTAACTGTTGTTCTAGAGAGACACTTGGGGGTCCTAGATGCTCCCTGAAGTCCAATTAGAGAGCAGGGAACTCTCCTCCCTCCTCCTCACAACATTTTGACAGCCCTGACAGGACTGAGGTACAAGCTGATCATTCCCCCCTTGGAGTGACTTGGTCTGTGGTCCTTGGATGGGTGCCTCCGATGGCCTGTTTTAAGGTATTCCTTTGCCTTGAGTATCCCCTAGCCCAGCTTTTCTTAGACACTATACTCTGGTCCCAGCCATTCTTTAGGGTATTAATGCTCAGGGAGAAATACTTCAGGGAAAAAGACAACAGCCTGGGCACCGTGTTGTGAGTTGGCAAGAAATGACCCACTGGAAGGGAAGATGGCTGACTGAAGTGGCAGGTGACTGTGAGGATAGATTCGTGTGATGTGTATCTCCAGAGATATTCTGAAATAGTTGAGGGAGGAAAATTCCCCAAAGACTGGGGGTCTTAAAGTTCTTCAGAATAGGTTCTCACACCACTAGGCATTAAAGGCAAAGATGACTCATGACAACTAAAGAAATGGGGAATCTGGAGCGCAGGCTGATTCACATTCATCCAGAGTAGAGGGCTTTTTAGCTTTTCGTATATCCTGATGCAGATTGCCTGCAGTTGTTAAATTTTTTCCCTCACTTTTCATTATTCCCCAACCATGGCTAATTCACTTCTCTAATTGATCTGCATGTTGCTTATGAACTGTCACACCGACAACCACGGCCCAGAATGCTGCTTGGCTGCTGGGGTCTGACAGGCAGCTGAGACTGCGCTGTGTGCAGGACCCATGTGTGACTTGGGGCTTTGCAAAGTCTTGAAAGTCAGTCTTGATGTTCACTCACAGAAGTGCAGACCGAGTAATGTACTGCATGGAAGCATGATTAGCATGTGATTTAAAAACGTTCTTTTTTAGTTCAGTTGTTTTTTTTTTTTTTTTTTCTTTGTTTTAAGTAAATAACTGACAATGTTCTGCTCAATAGATTCTGGAAATGAAATGCCTCAAAGCATGCGTCCTCTTAGAAAATAACTGGAAATTTGCACACATCTGCATGGTATGATTATCATACTGGTGAGTAAAGCGGAAACATAGTCAATTGTAGCCCCTGACCTATCCCCTGCTGTTCATGTGAGGCACTTTGCTCAGCACCAGCATGCGGGGCCCCAGGGTTGACGGAGGTCCTTGCACGTGCAAAGGCTCCGTAGATGCCTTATTAATCCCAGGGACCCCCTCTGCTTCTGAGCCAAAGACATCTTTTGCTCCCTGGCAGAAGGTTGAGTCTGAGCTTTTTATGGACCCTGATAACAGCTGGGGATTTCTTTCTCTCCTGTTTTCCTGCCACCCACAGACTCCCAAGAGGCAGGATAAAAGAGAATGCCGTTGCTTTTCCCTTCTTCTCAGGCTTTGATTTCCCCTGTTTCCTTTGTGTTTCTCCAAACTTTAAAACAAGCAAACCAATTAAAATATAACTCAAACCCATCTCAGGCTTGCTTCCTTTATGATGTTTTCCTGCTTTATTGTCGTTTTCCTGCTGACTTTCTTCTTAGTTCCTTCTTTCCTTTTTCTCTTTTTCTGTATTAAAGATTTGGGTTTGGCTGATTTAAAAGAGAAAAAGCAGCAGTGGCTTAAACTATATAAAAGTTTACTTATCTCTCACATAAAAATGTGCACTTGTGGGCAATCAGAAGGACCAGGTAAGTCTGCCCTGTGTGGGGTCCTAGGGGCCCAGGCTCCTTCTATCTTGTCCTGCTACCCCTCAGGAGTGTTGCCTTCATCTCCTGGTCATTGTTTATATTCCACGACCCACCACATCTGAATTCTCTCCCAAAGGAAGGGAGAGGAAGATGTGGTGGAAAAACACTATTTGGTAGGTCCTGGTAATTTCCCTCAGCACTTTCACTTACATTCTTTAGGCCAGAATTTACTCTCATGGCCACAACTAGCTACAAGAGAGATTGGGAGAGGAAGTCTTTTCTAGATGGTGGCCATATGCTCAGTTAAAACTCAAGGAGTTCTATGAGCAAAGGGAGGAAGTAGAGGATGGTGTGAGAGGAAAAATATCAGTCTTGCCCTCCAAAAGACAGCCCTACTTCAGACACTGGCTGAGAGCTCAGAGGGTTCCTAGGGCCACCTGTACAAATTTGACCAACTTGCAAGTTTGGGGGTTTCCATTACCCCCTCAGGTTTGATAAATCACTAGAATGCTTCACAGAAAAGTGCCATACTTGGACTTCTGGGAGGATAGAGGATTAGAGAGGTGGAAGGATCACTTCTGTCCCAGAAAAATAGCTAGAGGAAGGCAGAGACTGTCTGGAGGGCTGCTTGGGGGCTCAGGACACCAGGGGAAGCAAGACACTACCCAGAAGAGAGAAGGGTGAAAGGGTAGGTGCCCCTCCCCTACCTACAGAGCAGATAGCAGCCTGCAGACTGCAGCAGCTGTGGACTGCAGTGGCTGCAGACTGAAGGGATTGCAGGGGTCCTCTTCCCCAAGTAAAGGGGAGAGGAAGGGACACAGCCTATAGCAAATTCAGATTTTAGACAGCAAAATTGGTCTGCTGCATTGGAGAGACCAAGTTCAAGGTCCAGTTCTAGACAGGGCAAAGAATGTCTAGGCCCTGTGAGGTGGTGACATTGTTTGCCCTGAGAGCCAGCAGGGAGCTAAAGATAACTTGTCTTCTCAAAAACCCTCCCTACTGCCCAGGGCTGGTTGCTGAAGAGGCAGAGGAAGGGAGGGTGTGACCGGCCAAGGGTGGAGAACAGCCTCTGTGAAAGTTTGCTTGTGAGGCTTGGCCAGCCCTGAAGACATTGATTCTGAGTCACCCACCCACCTGAGGAGTTACTCTGAATGCATTTCCCCCTAGCACCTGGGATCTGAACTGAGACATTTTCCCAAGAGTGCCACCTGCAGGCCAGACCAGAAAAATACATGAAAAAGAAAAATAACAAATAAATAAAAGAGGCCAGCAGGTTCCTTTACCGCCACCCTCTCCAAGGCCCTTGGAAACTGTCCTGCACCCCATTACTGGATCCTTAGCTCTGCTTTGAGCAGTTAAACTTGTTAGAATATTTGGGCAATCCTAAATATCTAGAACAAGTTGAAGTAAGAGTCAAAGAACAGTGGTAGCACACAGCTACTTAACAGAAAATCCCTAGGCAAGAGAGAGAAACTTAACATTAGAGTAAACTCAGCATCAGAATCAGAAGCCTAGACATCAGAAAAAATTACAAGCCATACAAAGAAAAAGAAAGATATGACTCAGGCAAAGGAACAAATCAAAGCTCCAGATAAGGCACAAAGACACAGGACTTGAAACAGCTAATCAATGAGGTTCCTACAAATCTCCTAAATCAAATCATGGAGGTGAAAGACAATGTGGCTAAAGAAATAAAAGACATTAAGAAGATACTGAGTGAGCACACACACACACACAAAATTGAAATCTTGGATAGAAAAATAATAGAGCTTATAGGAATGAAAGACACCATAAGTGAAATTAAAAATACAATAAGGCACAAAACAGCAGATTTGAAATCATAGAAGAAAGAATCAGGGATGTAGAGGAAAGGACAAATGAAATTAAGGAGAAAGAAAAACAGAGAAAAGAATGGAAAAAATTGAGCAGGGGCTCAAGGAGTTGAATTATAACATGAAACACACCAACATATGTGTTATGGGAGTTCCAGAAAGAAATGATAAGGGTAAGGGGCAGAAAGAGTATTTGAGGAAATAATGGCTAAAAATTTCCCAACTCTCACAAAAGATATGAATATATGTGTCCAGGTATTACAGTATACTCCAATTAGAATAAATCCAAATAGATCTACTCCAAGACACATCAATATGCAGAAAGCCAAATCCAAAAATAAAGAGAAAATTCTGAAAACAGCAAGGGAAAAGCAGAACATCACATACAAGGGATGTCCAATAAAACTTAGTGCAGATTTCTCTTCAGAAACCATGGAGACAAGAAGGCAGTGGTATGATATAACTAAGGAACTGAAAGAGAAAAACTGCCAGCCAATAATTTTTTATCTGGCAAAACTATCCTTCAAATATGACAATGAACTTAAAATATTCACAGATAAATGGAAACCAAGAGAGTTCATAAACAAGAATCCAGCTCTGCAGGAAACACTAAAGGGAGTTCTGCAGCCAGAAAAGAAAAGACAAGAGAGAGAGGCTTGGAGAAGAGTGTTAAGTGAAGACTATCAGAAAGGGTAACCAAAAAGGTAAAAAGCTGACAAAAATAAGACCCAACATATGAAAGCCAAAGGATAAAATGACTGAAGTAAGAAAAATGCTATAATTATCATTACAGTTTTATTACAGCAAAGAAGAATGCTAATAAGAAGAGACCCAGAAGATGAAGACTGGGAGGAGTCCAAATGGGAAGTTTCCAATGTCCTCTGCCTGTAGAGTCAGAACACACCAACCATCCAGCACATCCATGTGTATTACCATGCTGGGCAGTTTACCTGAACTTTGGTGTCCAGAAGTTTTATTGGAGTTCCATTATGTAGGAATGATGGCTTGAATCAATGCCTACTGTTGAACTCAGTCCCCAGGCCCTCTCCCCTTCCCAGGGGTCAGCTTGAAGCCCCAACCCTCTAATTCCATGGTTATTCTTCCTTGGGTGGCCTTACCCTACCTTGAGTAATCTCCTTAGCATAAATCATCAGGTGTGGTGGTGGTGGTGGGAGGGGGACACCGTGAATAACAAAGGCACTCCTTTCACTCAGGAAATTCCAAGTATTTGCAGGTATCACCCAGCAACTGAGGACAAAGGCCGGCCAAATTCTATTACACAACAATTGCTAATGGGAGTAAAGGAAAAAGTAATAAATTGTTCCAATAAGTCCAAATATGTGAGTTACTTAAAGTATGCCCTCTAAATATGCAGACCACAGAACTGCAACTCAGCAGGTTTTATGAGAAGCATAAGAATTAAAACTTCATTAGGCAATGATGCCAAAGCAACGTTCATTCTGTTCCAACCTAACATTGGAGGTAGCTCCTACCTCTCACTTGCTGTTTGACTTTTACAAGTGATTTAACTTCCCTTAACCTGGTTTTGCCCATCTGTGAAGTTCAGATAATAATGATACCTAATTTATCGTGATGTTTAGAGATAGTCCATGAACATTGATTTGTATAACCCTAGGTACAAGGTTAGCTCCCAAGAAATGTTGACTGGTGTTACCTCCCATAGGACAGAAGTTGTTTTGGAAGATGGATATGATATCCCTAAATTGGAAATCCTCAAATGGAAATGGCAATTGCTCTAATGCCTGTGATGATTCCACAATGAGATGGGGGTGGTGGAGATGCTAACTCCCTGGCACTTCTACATGCCCCTCCTTCAGGCTCAGTGGGCCAGGGGAAGCCCTCAGGCAAAGAGCTATAGGCACTTGTAATTGGAAGCCACTGAGTTGGTTAGTGCTGGGGGTATGTGGGTGAGGTATGCATAAGGTCTGCTATACTGGGTGGTCTCACTCAAGGCATAGACCCTGGATCTATGGTCTTGGGTGTTGCCTGGAAGGTGGTGGAGGATGCCCATGCTCTTGCATTTTTATAGCTATGCTGTAACTCTATCTCAGTGAGAATAACCCAATCATTTGTAATGTTTAATAAAAACCAGACCTTTCTGATGTCTGCTATGAATCAATGCCCAAAGCCTTTTATTTTCCCAGAAATGAAAGTCAATATGGTAGGTGGTCTTGAACCTCATGGATCAAAAAAATTTGGCCATTTATCTTGCAGTCTGAAGGTAAGATTCTAACGTTGCTTAATCATAAGTATGATCATAATTGATGGAATGCTTTTGCATTACCAGGACCTGTGCTAAGCATATTCATATGGGATCCTATATAATCTTCAGGACTTCCCCATGAGGTATGCATTAATTTCATTCTGCAGATGAGGAAGTTGAAACATGAAAGTTGGGGCAAAATATCAGATAGTTGCTTCTCCACTTTTATGAGGTTATAAATTCTTATGCCATAAATGTACATTGAATTTAAGTGAGTTCATATAACTTTGTCTTAAATTCCTCAGAAGAAAGATGTCACACACACATATAATGACTATAATCTTAGTCTGCTTATCCTTTGATTTTGTGTCATTGCTACTCTTTTCCTTGTCTTCATAAAAAAATTTGCTTCTCAAATTTCTTAAGACTTGCAGAAGAAAGAAAATTGCCAGAGTACTTGCTTACTCTGGGCACTAATGACAAGCCTGCAGAGGGAATGAGAGCAGAAGGAAACGAGGTATTTCCAGTAGGATACTTTGACAAAACCATGCCAGTCTTCATGTGTTAATTGTCATAAGGCAGTCTCTATATTTTATAGTGCTCTGTATAGAAAGCCAGCTTTTCCAATTACTTTTAAAAAGTAATTTAATGCTCCTGAAAGGTCTTCTTCCTATTGAGTAAAAGCAGAGTGTGCTGATCAATAACAGCTTTCTCGTCAGTCTGTCTTACCCCTGTCAGAGCTGGGCCCACCTAGGGATGCAACCACGTAGATGTGATATGTTTTTAATTCTTGGCCCTTTTTCTAGGCTGCCATTATTAATGCCAGTGGGGAGAGCAAATCATGTTATGTAGACTTGCTTCCAATCTGTTAGCTCAAAATTTAACTCCTTTTATACAGACTGGTAAATAGCCCTCAGATGGTAGTGAAATGTAATTATAGCCAGAGGAGAAAAAAAAACCCAAAACGGAACCTGTTATTTAGATGCACAATGCTCCACATCCCTTCAATCCCTTGGAGGAATCTGGTCCTTCAGAACCAGAGTGCCATCCAGGATGCCTAATTTCTAAACGAAAGTTCTGCTTGAATTTGGCCTGAGCAGCTCTGGTAAGTGAATGTATTGGTAAAAGTCCTTTGATGTTCTGGAGGATGTTTTTTTAGCAACTGGTTACTCCCTGTGGTTTCTCCCCTATAATTGTGCACAGCAGGCTGACAGGAAGAGTGTAACCTTTATTTGAGGTGTGAAAATGCATTAACTTGTGCTATTATTTTGAAGTCATGGCTAACACTGGGTTGGGCACTATGCAATAAACACACAAGGATGAGTCTTCACTGTTATGAGCTTTTGTAACCTTTTCTTTCCATCCCATTCCTCAAAGCACCCTGGCAATAGCTTTTTTTGGTGGGGGCTTTCAAGAATAAAATAGGTGCTGCAATTTATATATATACATATATACATTTTTAAATGTTTGGTGGAAATGTATTTCAGAGTAAGGTAGCAACAGTTTTTTTCAGGATTACATTAATTTATTCACTAAACACTTATTGAACACTGACCCTGAGCTGAGCCCTGGGCTGAGTGCAAGTACATAAAGACAAATCAGTTATAAAACCTGCGCTCTAGAAACTCACAGCAATATAAGTAAAATAAATTAGTGCTACTGTATTGAATGACTTCTTGGTGTAAATAAAGAAGAGACTATAATTCAAACAATGACATGATAATCCCTTCAAAAGCACTAATTGTACATAAGATCATAAAATCTTTTACCATAGCATGTATTTGCTTTGCATGAAAAAGGTATTAAAGAGAATATGCTTTTATCATAGGCATCAACATGCAAACTCTAAATTACTTTTCCACAGGCTTGCAAAACGAATTCAGTACCATGAAATGAAAATCCTTTCCTGAAAATTTTTCTGTTGCCTGGGATGGGATGTGCCTATGCAGTACCCTTCCTTTCTCACAATCCCTATTATGCACAAGTTTCTACATCCTTTTCTATCTTCAAGGGAGTCAAATAGGGACTGGACTTCTAGGTTCTTAAAAGAATTAGGAAATGCCTAATAACCTTTTGACTTCCACCCTAGTTTGCATGCACATCTCTTCTGTGATGCTGTCCTTCTAGGGCTTAGGGGGCCCACGGCCGTGCTTGCCTTTGGCATTGGAAACTTCCCATGTGAAACTTGTCATGGTCCTGAAGATACAGTATCACTCTGATTCTTGATGGGCCCTTAACCATAGCTAAAAGATAATTATGGCATTGGCCTAACAAAGACCTGAATCCTAGAATTCTCTAGAGTTCATTGCATGCCAAAAGAGAAGACTAGAGGGTGAGAAGAATCTAAAATTTCAAGGAAAATTTAAAATGCCCAGTACTTTATTACAGGGACAAAAGATGATGTGTCTCTTGAGCTGTCCTTGCAGGATGCCCCCATGGATAGGGTTCTATGTATCATGGATTTAATCATTAGGGCTACCCTGGGGCCAGGTCAGGGCAGCCTATAGTACTCTCTGTTGCTTTAACTTAGGGATGGAGAGGTGTGAGGGATCCAAGAAATATTTGGAATTCAAAACTTATAGGACTTCTGACTGGACATGGGGAATGTTGGGGAGGAGGTAGGAGTAGGTTTCTGGCTCAGATGACTAGATAGATGGTGGTTCCACAAAGAATGTAGGGAACATAATGAAAAGCGGGTTTGAAGATGGAAGATGATTAATGTGATTTTAGACTATTTGAATTCCCTGTAGATACTCAGGTGGAGGTGTCCATTAGAATACAAAGGTGTAAAGCTCATGAGAAATATTGAGCTAGAGATATAGATTTGGAGGTTCTTCATCATATAAGTGGCAACTGAAATTGCCTCTTAATTTTCTCTACAACTGGAAGTGCAGGCAAAGCCCCCACCCCCACCCCATTCAACTGTTCTTCCACTTTTCTCCAAATTTCCAAACCAAGTCCTTCCCCCTCCTGATTCATCACCATATCCTGAAACCACAGCACAGGCAAGAAACCTAGGTGCATTTTTGTGCCTGGGAGGAGACCATGTATAGGGTGAGAAAAGCATAGAAGCCTTCACATTTTAGAGGTAGGTAGAGGAAAAGGAACCCTTTGAGGAAACATACAAGGACTTGTCAGAAGAACCAGGAGGGATTCCAGAAGAACACATGTCACAGAAGCTAAAGAGGGAAAGCTTTGGGAGGACAGATGGTCAAGAAACAACTTCTTTGGATTTCCTTCAGAGCCAGTGAAATCTGGGTTGCCTCAGATGCATTCTCCCAGAAGACAGAGACTGTAATTGACCTATTGCTTATTGTCTTCTATGATATCTCTTCACCTTTAATGAAGCTCCTGGATAGAGCCTGAGTGAGGTAAAATGAAAGGTTTTCCTTGAGGATTGCTAATACATGAGAAAATCAACAAGTGGATTTAAAGTGATTCACATACCAAATCCTATCTGTGGATGGGAGGCTCAACCACCTCCTACTCTATTGGTTTTCTGTCTTGAGCAAGGCTGCTTCCCTAAGCATGGCTTGGTCTTTGAAGGAGAATCATTTGAGAAAGCATGCCTTTATTATCACTGAGCCTCCCTATTGACCACAAAAATGTATACATGCTACTTCGAGGTGACTTTCAACCCATATGTTTCTTCTGTGCTACAAATATAACTAAATTTTCAGGTTAGAAAATTCTCAAGTAATGTAGGAAATTAACCCATCTCTTGGAGGTCACAGATGGAGTAGAAGTTCAGTGATGTTTGCTTGGCACGTCACCTCGTATATTTTTCAAAAAGTCATTTTACATTTTGTTCATGGCTGTTTTGATGAGGCTATGTCTTAATATTCTCTACATCCAAACAACCAAGTCAAAATGTCCTACTTTGGCAAAAATAATCCTAAGTACATATCTTATTGCCTTCCAAATTAGGGAGGGGTTGTGAGGTAGGGATATGCTAGGCAGAAAGCAGCAGGATTCATGTGGAAGAGTCCTTAAACCTACTTGTGGCCATGTTTGTTTTAAGGTCAATGGAAGGGATTTATTGAATATCAGGCCTTGTGTTGAGTGCTTCACATACACTTCTTATTGTGTAGCTATTGTTATCCCCACTTTACCCAGGAGGGAACTGACATGCAGAAGGATGAATTTGTCCAAGGTCATGCAGTGTAGTTTGCAAAAACTCACGACTCATGAATTCCTCAATGCAGAAAGATTTCTTAAGAAAAAGATGAGGCGTACACTTGATTTGGGGAACATAATGACTTTATCATAGCATTATTTTTGTTTCAGTGCCAATAATCACAATATTTTTCCAGTAATATACTGTTTTGTCCTTTTTCACCCACTTGCTCAAATGAGTCAGAGACTTTCAAAAGCTTAAAAAGGTAATTGAATAAACTGTCCTTGTAAAAGCACTCTGGACTTAAGGAGGTTTGACTGTTCCAGCTTATGCTAAAGATAAGGAATTAAATTTTTAAGATAATTACATGTTCTTTTCGATAAAGCAAAAACATTCACAGTCTGTTGAACTGGCTGATGGCTTCGGTAATGACTCTTCTACTCCCAAGGTGGAAGTGAGACCTGTAGGATCTGAGCATTTGAAGGAAGAGCATACTAGCTCAGTGGGTCATGCTTTACATGAAATTCAACACTGCCTTCAGAATCTGATGTCTTAACTTGGAAGGTCATGAGTGAACTCTGCGCAGAGAGGGTTAAGAAACAACACACGGAGGCTCCGGGGAACATCAATAAAGTTGTATAGCTCTTTGCAGTGTATTATTTTAACTCTCTGTGTTTCCATAGTATGCATTGAACTAATATTCATTGGTTGTCCCTTCTCTGTGTCCTTTGCTGGTTCCTCTGCATCTTCCAGAACTCTGTGCTTTGCAGGGCCCAGGAACTACTTCACTCTATCTGCGTTCACTTACTGAGATATCTCATCTTAAATTATCAAGTAACACCTGGAAGCTGGTGACTCCCAAAGTTATATCTTCAGCCTTACCTCTCCCTCAAACTCCAACCTCATATCAAATGGCCTCCTTGATATTTCCTTTTGATGTCTAATAGACTTCTTCAACTCAATGTGTCCAAAATGGACAGCTCTCCTAATCACTAAAATCCCATCAGCCCATTCTGCCTGTCTTTTAGTAAAATCTGTCTTTCCAGTTGCTCAGGTTAAAGAACTTTGAGTCAGCCTTGACTCCTCCTTTCTCTCATTCTCTACAACCAAACCATCAGCATGTCCTATTTGTTCTATCCCCCAAATATATCTGGAAGTCAGTCACTTCTTACCACATACCCCTCTATCATCCTGGTTCAAACCACTGTCTTCTCTTACCTCCCTTGGCCCTACAATCTATTCTCAACACAGCAATCAGAGTAATCTTTTTAAATGAGATTTAGAAGAGATTATGTTCTTCTATTGCTCAAAACCCTCCAGTGGCTTTCCTATCAATTGGAACATGTTGGGATTGAATCAAGTACCCAAAAAAAAGACATGTTCAAGTTTCACTATGTTCCTGTGGGTGTGAACCCATTTGTAAATAGTGTCCTTGAATATGTTAAGGCGAATTAGGTTGCAGTCTCATTTTTGAATAGGAGCTTTGGAGATCCAATTTAGGTGTGGCCAAACTGAATCAGAGTGGACTTAATACCCATGACTGGAGGCCTTATAAGGAGAGGAAATCCAGACAGTCAGAGAAAGCCACAAAGGACAGAGATCGCCATGTGACAGAGGACTGCCCAAAGCATGACCTTGCTGACATCTTGATTTTGAACTTCTAGCCTTCAAAACCATTAGACAATAAAGTCCTGTTGCCTAAGCCAACCAGTGTGTGGTAGTTGTTGTAGCAGTCCTGGCAAACCAAATAGAAGTTAAGTCAAAATCCTTACAGTGGTTGGCAAAACTGCCCATGATCTGTTTCCCACCCCTCCCCATTTCCTCTTTGCTCATTTCTCTTACCGTCTTCTTCTGGCTCCCTCCGTCCCAGCACCAGCCACAATGTTCTCCTTGTGCATCATTAAACATGCTAGGTCTTCCCACGATCTTTTTGATCCTCCCACTTAAAATTATACCTAGTCTATCCCAGCACTTCCTGCTTTCCTACCGTGATTGATTTTCTCTGTAGCTCTTATCAATATTCAACAAAGTAAATCACTAAGTATAAATATGTATGTTTGGCTGCTCCAATTGAAAGTAAGCTCCATTAGGAAACTTTGTTCACTGATGTCTCCAGTGTCTAGGACAGTCCTCAGCACATGGTAGTGTCCAAATACTTGTGGAATAAATGCATTTTATGTGCCAGGTACTATGCTGAGCAGTTTATGTGCATGGTCTCAATTCATACACTATTATCAGACAGCCCTGCTTTGAAACCCTGGGAGAGCCACTTTACCTCTCTGACACTATGTCCTCATTTGTAAAGGCAGTCGCAGAATGGTAAGGGGACTCTCCCAGGGATTCAAAGCCAGGTTGTCTGAGTCTACAGCTCTTGCCTTTAGTTATCAGTCCTGACCTTATAGATCTTTCCATGTAGAGGCCCCTATGAGGCATGGGCAATACCATCTGCAAAGGGATTTAGCACATGCAAGAAAGAATCCAAGAGAATGTTTGCCAAGGGTCAGCTGGATTGCCTGGAGATAATCTTCAGAACATGTATCCATCTTCAGAATTTTAGGATGTAGACTTTTCTGGACAAGACTATACAAGGTAACCAAGGAAATAAGATTAAGAGTTTTAAACTTACAATAGGGGATAGGAGAGATTTTATGAAATGCCTACAACAAAACTACAGCAAACAACTTCCTTTTCTCCAGGGACCAATCTGTAGAGAGAGGTCCTTTGGAGTAGCCAAAAGGGAAAATCTGGTACCATCTGCAATGAGCAGCTTATGATGACTGTTTCTTCACAGGAACAGCCAATCCACACTGATAGTCACAATTGATAAATCATGTTTCCTGTTCCCTGGTGTTTTGCTGCCTAATTCAGGAGACTGAAGCACCAATTTCAAGTTTGGTCAGGAATGAAGGGCATCTAACCCACCCAAGTCTTAGATTACAGAATCAGAGATGTGGGATTGTGCTGTGAACAGCACTTGCTTTGGAGTCACTTGCTAGAACATGTGCTCCATGAGGCTAAGGGTCTGGTCTATTTATTTATTGCTAAATCCCAGGCCTACAAGAGGACTGGCACGTGTTGGAGCTCAAATATTTGGATAAATGAATACTTACTGACAGACTTGGGGTTGAATCTGGGCTCTTCCCTTTGTGAATGGTGTCAACTATGGCAAAGTTACCTGACAGTTCATTGCAGACATGCTGCAGCCTGTTCAGTGGGAGCTAGGGTCAAGGCTGAAATACTGTGAAATATGGTGATCTTATGTGGGTTTACCTTCAAAGACATTTTCTAACTACTGCTATGTGGATTGCTCAGAAGAGGTAGAGGTAGTAGTAAGTATAGATTTGAATGAGAATGCAAGACCGTCTTATGTCTGATCTGCTAAATTAAAAAAATAATGCAGATTATGAAGCTAGGGAGTTGAGCGATGGCTTCAGCTGGGGGAGAAGTGTTGGAGAACCCTTTCAGATGAGTAGACTCAGAGGCAAGCTCTTAGATATGCATGGTAATGCTCAGATTTACAACCATATTAGTGCTTTTTATTATGATCTGCCTGACCTCCAACACTGTCCCTTGTAGAGCTGCCAACAGAATGGGTTAAATTAATTCCTTTTGTGGAATCAAACCTGGGCTCCATCTTTTTTTCACTGCCCATGTGTTTGCATTTGACTTTAATTTACTCAACACAATGCATTCCTAAAGTCAACATGCATTTGAATTACCTGAGGATCTTATAAAAATCAGATTCTTATTTAGTAGGTGTAGTGTGGAGCCTAAGAGTCTGCATTTCAGATGAGAAAACTGAGAAGTGAAATAACTACCGAGTCACACATCTGAGATTTGAATCCAGGACTGCCTGAACCGAAGTCCTCCACATCCTCCAAAAAAATAGTACCTTGGGCTTTTTTGGATGTCACCATATACTGGGGCCATCATTGCAGGGCTAGAAGATGGAAAATGTAAGAAGCAGAAGGCAACCCATGGCATGGATGTAGTCTAACCTTAGAGGTTACTAAATTTTGTTCATAAAAAAGTCCCATTGTATTTTTGGAAGCAATCACTGATATGTAAATCTATAGTTGAAATAGGCTAACCACGTGGGGGCAAGAGCCCTCAGAATTAGTCACAACTCAAGGGCTAAATGCTGGTAGGGAACATGTTCCTTCCCTTGGTTACTGCCTGATAATCCAGGAACTAATATGTGTAGATCAAAGGAGACTGAAAAGCTCATATTTTGAGAATTCTGGTGCCAAGTGCTGAAATAACCTTCCTTTCAGGGCAAGTAAATTCACTCAATTGATGGAACAGAAGTTGCTCCAGGCAAAGGCCCCACTTGTTTCCCTGGCTTAATTGCCTCACTACCCTCATTCTGGATTGCGCTTCAATCACTTTACTTTCTAAGCTTGGAACCCCTGGGACAGGTTTCCACTGGCAAGCTTTGCAAGCAATGGGGGCAATTATCCAGGCATCAAAATTGCTTTTCTCAGGTCTTTTCTGGCCAAGCTCGGTTTCTGTTCCTCAGAATTACCTGGAATACTGCCCTCTGCCTCACCATCCTGTGCCAGTGGAGACCTGGTCTCAGGCTGGGTGGCTGAACTACCTGACTCCAATTGAAACAGACTCCAAGCCCTCGTGTTACCTTGTGCTAACCTTGAAGTCCAAGGCAATACAAATCAAAGTTCAGTGTGATGAAAACCCAGTTGCATATTCTGAACTCTTGTTCCTCACACTTTTTATTAGGCTTTCTAGCTCCTATTGCCCTGAGGCATTTCTTGGGGCTTAGAGTAGCAGAAAAAAAAGAGTAACTCTGAAGATGAACAGGGAAGGCTTTATCCTTCTTTTATAGATGGGCATGCAAGGGATATTCCATTTCTTTTATCATTATACATGAACATTAATTTGTTTGTTCATTCTAATGACCTTATAAAACAAGTATAGTGGAAAATTACAGGGAAGAGACATCACTCTGACAGTGGAGGTCAGGGAGCACTTCTTGGAAAGATTTAGAAAGGGTTTGGGAGATGTAGGTGGAGATGTAATACAAGACAGTTATCCCCCCAGAATATCCAAATGTTAGGATATATTTTACCCATCCTAAAAGACAAGAATCAAGTTAAAGCCATGAATGAAGTGGGGTTCTTTTAACTTGTTTTTCCCCAGCTCAAGCTCTTCCTATAGACCTCAAGATGGATTGAGAAATGTGCTTCCATTTCCCTTTCTCCTGGTGAGGCCTCCTGAACTGCAAGGCCACAGAGCAGAAAGTAATATAATGTTTTCTGTCTAAAGAATGTGCTTAGAGAGTGTGAAGGCTAAATTTTTTGGAGCTCACATTACTACTTCTCACCTGTAGGGGATCTTTGAGAGGACCCAGTAACAGATAGAGAAATGTCACCTTTACTAATGAAAAGGCCTTAGTTGGAGGGTGATTGTATAACTATAGGCAAGGCGTCCTAATGATGAGAACCCAGACTAAGCAGACTCACCCATCCAAGCACTGACATGGAGGATCAGGGGTGGCTTAGCCACTAGAGGAGAAGCAGCCAGCAGGCTCAGTTTATTCTCCCTTTACCACTTCACATCCCTGGAGTGGAGTGACAAAGGATGGGCGGAAGACGCTGAACTGTTACCTCAGTGGAGCCCCTCTACCTAGGACATTGGGAGTGAGGAAGAAACGTTCAGCCCTATTGCCACTCAGTGGTCAGGGAAAGAAAAGGCAGCCACGAGATTGTGGTTATGGAGAATGTCCTCAAAAGAGGAAATGTTCATCATCTGGAACAAATGTTCCACACCCATGCAAGGTGTTGGTGGTAGGGTGGTGTTTGGGAATCCTATATTTTAAGTATGTTGTTCTGTAAACTCACAACTTCTCTAATAAAAAAGAGAGGCAATGTGAATTTCTTCCACAAAGCAGAGATACCATGAAACATTTCCAGTGTGGCATTTCTTTTTTTCCCTTCCATGAGGTGTAGAGATGGAAAAATCTTAACTTCATAGTAACTTGAGTCCTGGACAAGCTGATCCTGAGTGGGTTCCATTAACAATAGTTTCTGGCAGTCATGATTAAGAAAAGGTAAAAGAGAAAAAACTTGGCTCAGCAAGAGACAGAACTTTGCAGCCTCAGAAACTTTGAGAGTGAAGCAGATTTAACCTGACTCCATCTCTCCAGATCTTATTAAAAGAAGAAAGGATAATGGGGATTTTGTAGGGCAAGAGTAAAAGACAGAGTTTGTGCTCTCTTATGCATTCAAAAGAGAAAGGAGGAAAGAAGGACCAAATATGGAATTGGACTTCATTTCCAAGAGCTAACCTTCATCACTTTCATCAGTAGCCATCTGGCATGTGGTGTTTGTGGCATTTCTCTAAAATGACTGGCAACTTCCAACAGTTTCCTTGGCACTGCCACTGAGAAGCCTCTGCTCTTAGCAAAGTGCTAGAAATAGTCAGAGCTCAACACAGGCAGGTAATGACACTTATATAATCAGCATCTTATTCAATCCCAATACAATGAAGCCCTCATCTCTGAGTGATACTTTCAGATGCATATTCAGAACTTCTTTGTTTTGCCTCCTTTTCATGAGTTCTCTTGAAAGAAATGCCAATAAAGGAGAAAACCAAAAACGTACAAATGTAAGAATTCTTCTCCTCTCCTCTCCTCTCTGTTCCCACAGCACTGTATTCACATATTCTTATAGCACTTATATAGTACTATAATTATCTGTTTATGTGTCTGTCTCTTTAAGGAGATTTTAGCACTTAGAGGAGGGAAATATATCAAATTCATCTGTATATCCTAACCACTGAGCACAGATGCTAAAAGAAGAGTTGGATGGACAAATGTTTCAACTTAATGCTTTCTACCCTTAGTGCAATTGGTTCGTAACAGGTAAACCAGCCATGCATTTTCAGAATATAAATGAAACTCTTAACTCTTCCAAAACTAGATGGTTTAGGTTGTATATATGTTACTAGAATAAAAATTTTAAAAAAATCCATGGTTCTGTACAACACAGTGAACTTTAAGGTAAACCATGGACTATAATTAATAGTACAATTATAAAAATTTGTTTTCATCAATCGTAACAAATGAACCATACTAATGCAAGGTATGAATAATAGGGTTGCTTACGGAAATCCTGTATTTTATGCATGATTTTTCTGTAAACCCACAATTTCTCTACTAAAAATAAACAAACATACTGAATGGTTCTGAAGGGGATTTTTTTCTAAAAAGTATGGGCCCTTTTCAAAGTGCTATGCAAGAAACCAAGCCAATACCCCAAAAAGCGGGTCTGACCAATAACCCCAGGACACTTTCCACAAGTACAAAAGTGTTTGTTCTGGTGCACGAGCCAAAGTTTGAAACTGGCAATTTGATTTGACTGCCTTAATCCAAGGATTTATTCAGGCTTTCAAGAGACAAAAATTAATAACTTAGCATTTTGGAAGAGCAAAAATGCACATATGAACAAAATCAGACACACAAAGGTTTGAGAGGCCCATAAAAGTTTATGTTTGCGTCATAAGAAGTTTGCTCTATGCTAGAAAGAAGAGGAAACACACAGAACCAAGATTTCAGCAGAACTAAGTTCTTTGATGAAGAACGAGAGAGTGGCAAACCTCTGTAACATTTTACGAAAAAAAAAAAAAAAGTTCTGATGGAGCAAATGAGTTCTATTGATTCAATTCATATGTTCAAATGGAGCTCTAAATACTTGTTATATGTTATACCTGATTTCTAAACCTGCTATTCCACATATGTATAGATGTGTGTGTGCACACGCATGCCATCTACTTACTAATACCCAATACTAGCGAATGCCACGCTATACCAAATGAATGCTTTTCTAAACCCCAGGTTATGGCTAAATTATGTGGAACAATGTTACAGCAAATTTCCTGGGCAAGCAAGTGAAGAATTTGGACTACATCTTGAAGATTGTCATCATGATTTTTTACTTGTAATAGAATTTTCTTGTTAGAGTTTTCAGACTATTAGTGATCTGATGTGGAGTAGCTTCTCTAGTAAGCAATGCTTCCTGAAACTTTGTAGGCCTTGACAATGTTTGGCATTTGAATATCCTCTTCCAGGATCTGCCTTATAGAAATTTCACTATTAATGTGAATACCAAAAGTATTAGAGTATCTGCACAGGGCATGAGTTTGCAGCTTTATTTTCCTCAAAACAACAACAAGGAGGTTTGGTTTGTTAAACTAGCTAGATATCACTTTTGGAGAGCAGTTTTGCTCAAGCTTGGAATCTGCGTGGGTTCATTTTAAAAGCAGAAGCAAATTCTCTAAAATTCCCCTAGGAGCCCTTGGAATCCAGTTGGATTTTCATTGACTTAAAAATTAGAGTTTTAGCTTTTGCAATTATCTTTTAAAAGATAATATCAAATACCAATACTTTTTCTGGTAATCATATAAGGAAACATATAGCACTCATTTTATAATCATAGTTACGAAAGAGGCTGAGAACAAAGGATTTATGTACAAATGAGCTTTTCAGCATTCTACTCTTCAAAAGTTTGGGGATTTTCAATTCCAATTAAGTAAATGATGGAAAAGAATTAGTGTCTACTCACCTTGAAGATCTAAAGATTAAGGAAACGTGTATAAGCTTTTGAATTGTATACAGGTAGGTATTTTAAATATTTAGGACTATTTTACAATGCATTGTACAGGCATTTCTCTTATAGCTTGAGTTTTCATAGTGCACGTTATTAAACTACAAATCAAATATAATGTTAAATTAATTAAAGAACAGAAATTGAATGGTGTGGACCAATTGTTTAGAATATGTTTGGAATCTGTAAATGGCACCCAAAAAGTAAATCAAAGTTCTGCAGACAAAGTTTAAGAGCTTTGTCTGAGGAGCTGGCTTTTGTTTTTCATTTCTCCTTGTTGGTAATGATGGAATTGCAGGCAGCACTGTTGATAGCAGAAGTGACAGAGAAAATGAGAAGTCACCTGAGGGTGTGGATTGAAGGCCTAATATAAAAGCATTTGCCTCTCTTCAGTTTTGTTCAATCAACTTATTTTTAGCTTACAATAACAAAATATGCTTACACAATTAAATATTTTTTATTATTGAAAACCCTAATGGAACAATACTTTTATTATGCAAATATGAAATTCTCTATTTTCTAAGTGATTTCCTCTTTTCTTAAGTTTTCACTATCATGGTATTTAAGGAACATATTTATTTTTTAATGTTGTTATATATTTTTTAAATTGAGTCTCCCCCATCCCTTGTAAATGTTTACTGAATGGAAAAAGTTAATAACCCAGCTAACTATAGATACAGGAGTCCTGGCTGTCCAGACTACACTGTCATTATGACAGGATGGCCATCTGCTTAGTGACGGCAAACTCTTAATTCAAAGTACCCCATACCTCTAGGGAAAAGTCATTATTTAAGACTTGATCCATCCTAAGTGTCATCTCCAAATTTTTCTTCTTTATGTACCTACATTCTGCTATAATTATCTACCTGTAGATACTTAAAAATAAGTACTTGAATTGAAAAAAATCAACTTGTTATCTTTATTTTCTCTGACCTCCAAAGTCATAAAACTATCTGTCGCTACATTCTGAGAATGGGTCTGTGGGTTTTCACCTGACTGGCAAAGGGGTCCGTGGAACAAAAAAGGTTAAGAACCCCTGCTTTAAAGTGTTGAGAAAATCTTATGCCCATTTCCAAAGCTTGTTGCAATCCTTTCCTTTGTAATCAGATTTTTCAATTGGTTAGAACATGAAAATAAAGAAGCTGAGATCAAATGAATAAGATGTTAACTTTTCTCAGAGTCATTGTGGGTATACTTAACTGCAGGGAATTGTTTAGAAATGTTGCCATCACTCTTCTGGCAATTCAGGTGAAAGAGAGAGATACCTGTGATTAACTCCCAAACCCTTAAAATACTCAACAGTCATCAGGATGTATTAAAGGTAAGAACTTTATTTTAGAATACCTTAGAGATGGCACTAAAGCAGGAAAAATTGCATCAGATGATCAGGTTGATGGGATTATAACTCATGGCTCCTGAATTTCACCCCATTGTATAGGGCACTTTGACCTTTTAGACCTGTAATTCTATAAATTGATGATCATTATTGTTACTTTTCCCTTGCAACATCTTTAAGCAAACTCAGCCTAACTTGCACCCGATGGTTTTCAGAGTGTTTCCCAAAAGACTCTAAACTATTGGACTATATACCTGTCCAATGGACTGCCTCCATCAAAGTCACCCAAGGAGCTTGCTAACATTCAGATTTCTAGTCTCTACCTTAGACATATTGACTCTGAATCTCTGTGGGTCTTTGTGATCTGTATTTTTGACAAGTTCTTCTGCTGATTCTTGTGCATGTGAAATTTGAGAACCACTCAACAGAACATGTTTTTTATTTTGCCTGGAAAGTGAAATTATTGGAGAAGAGATTATTATAAGTAAGATTCAAACTAGTAACTGAAGAAGGATTCAGGAATGAGAATAACAATTATTTAGTTGTTACACATAGGTTGGTTATACATTTCTTATAAATATGGGAGCTAGTTATTGTCATTGAATGGGATTATATGACAGACTAAAATTGGAGGGAGAAGTTTTCAAAACATCACAGAAATCATTTAAAGTGTAATTCTTCTATTTAGGGAGAAATGAGGAAAATACTAAGGAAATATATAAAGATGAGTGTAAGGTGACACTGAGGTCTATGGTAAAGAAAGAACAGGCAAAGAATGACTACAACCTGAGACCTGTTTTAGAAATGCTGCCACAGGATTCTAAACTGATGGAGTACACATTGAATACAGTTTCTAGATGTAGGCAATCCTGAATTCTCTGAAGGAAGGTGGGAGAAAGGAGGAGAAGGATGGACCCTCTATTGTGTGCTGCTCTTGTGTAGATGCCAATTGTGTAATGCACAACATATGGGATATGATTTTCATCAACACGATGCCAAAAAGATTTCGACCCACCTGCTTATAGAAATGAGTGGATTTGCAAAACAATTAGCATATGGAATAGATTATGAATAAGGTCATTTTAGCATCTGGCTTACCATAACTCGTCATTTCCTATAACCCTAGGACATAAGAAGAACAATTCCCATAACAGACTAGGGCCAATAACACATGAAGAATGACATATTTTCACCAGGGTGACCCTTGTATTTATTAACATGGTAGTGATTTCCTATTTGCTTTTCCTGAGTTGACACAGAAAATGATCTCTAACCCCTAAAAAAAATCGTCAAAACTAGCCAAACAGGTTAATATTGATGAAAGAACCTCATCTTTATGTTCATTTTGACTTCTCTATGAGATATTCATATGGATTGGTGGGTTTTTCAGAGAAAGACACACTGGTTAAGTTCAAAGTGCTGACAAGTAATAACATTTAGCTTAGAAAACCTCAGAAGTTCATTTTCTTACCTTTTTCTATCCAGAAAAATTTGGAAGATACCATACAAAATCTTTGGAATTTTAGACTACATAAGACATTCTTAAATCAAAGGGATTAGATGGAAATGTTTTACTCTTCATAGAAATATAGTAAATTACGTAACTATTTTGGGCCGAAGAGCCTGTTAGTTTTGGGACCTCTGAATTCTAAATTTATTTTTAAAAACTTTGGGAGGAGAACTGACTATGAAAAAAGACACTAAAACCCCATGGTTGCTATTAAACAAACAAACAAATAATACCCCAAACAAAAAACAAACAAACAAAAACTTGTTATAGTTGAAAGCATTTTTAATTCTATGAGGTTCAGGGGATAGGGTGAAAAATATAATGTGGATAGCACATCAGCGAAATTCTAGTCCAGCGTTCTGCAAACTATTGCCTGAAGACCAAATCCAGCCTGCCTGTTTTTATACAACCAGTGAGCTAAAGAACCAGTGATATTTACATTTTTAAAAGGTTGCAAAAAAGTATAATAAAGACAAATATGCAACAGAGACCACCATATGTGGCCCCCAAAAGCCTAAAATATTTATTCTCTTTCACTTTCTAGAAGTAGTTTGCCAGCCCCAATTTAGTCTAAAACACAAAAGATTTGGAGTAGTTGGTACTCCACTTCTCTGTAATCTCTGGTAAATTAGATGTCTGCTCTGAGCCTGTTCCCTTATCTGTGACCTTGGGGTGACTAAACCCGACAGACCTCACGAATGAAAGAATAATGGGAAAAAATTTTGAAAAACGTCACGTTCAAAAGGATGTTAGTAGTTTTTATCATTCAAAACATATAGCCTCTTTCTGTTGAAAAATAAGAGTTCTGATGGAACCGCTGAAGTTGGGGGTGGTGGTGGGTGAGGTGGGGCAGAAGAGGTGACCTTTTATTTGGCCTCAGCATTATTTTAGGGACAACACTATTTTAGGGAGAAGTAATTTGCTTTGAGCACACAGTGGACATTGTTCCCAAACCTGACTCTGGTACTTTGAACTAAGTCTGAACCATAGCTTATCTTTTTTTTTGTTTTTAAAGATTTATTTTATTTATTTATTTCTCCCCACCCCCTCATTGTTTGCATTTGCTGTGTCTGTTTGTTGTGTGGTGGTCTTCTTGTTAGGAGGCACCAGGAACCGAACCCAGGACCTCAGATATGGGAGGGAGGTGCCCAATCACTTGCACCATCTCCGCTCCCTGCCCTGTTGTGGCTCTTGTTATGTTTTCCTCCTTGTGTCTCTTATTGTGTTATCTTGTTGCATCAGCTCATCATGCCTGCCCATCACGTCAGCTTGCTGTCTTGCTTGTCTTCTTTAGGAGGCACTGGAAACTGACCCTGGGACCTCCCATGTGGTAGGTGGGAGCTCAATTGCTTGAGCCACATCTGCTTCCCATGGCTTATCTTTTTTGTGCAAGCAAAGTCTTCCTTCACAGATTGTGCCAATTATCATGAAAAGAAAAATGACTGTGTATATGAGGATGGGGCAGGGAGAAAATTGTTGAAAATACATGGAGCCAAATTCTTTTCAAGCATCCTCACTTTGGAAGTATGAGGTGACAGAGTGCTGGCTCTGAGGCTGAGATATTTGTGAAATGCCTGTGTCTGGGACAGGTAAACAGTGGAAATTAAGATTAACTTCCTCCTGAGAACTAGAAAGATGAGAGGAGATCCAAAGCCTCAGACTAGAACTGAGATATCTGTTGGCATGAGGGAAGCAGGGTGGGGAAATTTAATTACTTGCGAATCAAAATCATGAAAATTATCATGTATTCAATATTTCCCACACTCCAGAATCTGAACTAATCACTTTATGAACATGATCTCACTTTTCACAACCATGAAATTAAGAGGTAGACATAATTATCTCCATTTTATGTAAGATGAAGAAACTGAGAAAAGATACATAGAAAATTAAGTAACTTGTAGACTGTCTTATTATTCATAAAAGGAAACCAAAGTGTCGAGAGGCCACGTGATCTGCTCAAGGTATTTATTGGTAGTGTAGATGGAGTACAGTTGTGGCTGCTGTGAACTGTGCACCACTCAGATGTAGCTCTTCTGCCTCTGAATGTCCTTCTTGTCTGCAAGAGAGCCAAAACCTGAGCCCAGCCCCCTGATATAGCATATTCCTTGAGCAGCCCACTTGGCCACTTGGTGGTAAAGTGGCTACATTGTGCCAGTCCTGTCCCTTACCCTAATAGAGCTGACATGGGCTGCAACTCCAGTCTGATAGGGGTGTGACTACCAAGGGTTCAGATCCTTCAGGATTTAGGGTTGGGTCAAATCAACAGGTAAGCCACCAAGACCTGCTGAGACAATAGCTGTGGGTGAGGGAATTTAGAAGGATAGCAGAGAAGGAAGTGGATGAGGACCAGTTGTGGCCCAAGACCAACTGCAGCGATGGGGGGCTGTAATTCATCCAGCGAACCTCCTTCAGTAAGAGAGGTCAATAGGAGCCATGGAGGAGCTGATCCTCAAATCTGTGTGTAGAAGTTCTGTGCAGCACAACCAGTGAACTGTGGTGGACATGAAAATCACCTCTGAGGTCTGCTGCAGTAATATAATTGACTAATGGACCCAGTTGCCGCCCTTCTGGATTCACCACCATGTTCTGGCTGTGTTCATGCTTCTCGCAGGTTTCTCTGAGCCAATGGCTGAGCCCAGCGGGGTACTATGGCAGGACCTTTCCTACAAGTCACAGAACACTCCTCTGAGGGGTGACTTTGGCTCAAAGACTTTCCATTGGCTTGGCCTAGATTTTCTTGGAACCACACTGCAGTCTGGGACTCTTCCTGCCATTCTCCCCCTTCTGCTTCACAGGGTGAAAGACCTTCATCACAGTCTGAAGGTTCTCCACCAACTTCTCAGGCTTCCTACCCCTTTTCCTTCACTGGTATTTTCTCCAATAAATCTCTTGTATATTTAATCCTGTTGGTTTCTGCTTCTCTTAGGACCTGAACTAACACAGCAATGCTCTTTGCACTTCTCGTTGCATCTTCTGTCACTGATAACTGTGTGTGAGATACATTCTGGTCTGTTTCCTCCTCCTCCACTTTCCAACATTTCTCAATTCTCCTAATGCATGAAGTTGGCAACCTCCTGAAGGGCCTTTTGTTCTTTCTTATTTTCTACCATCACCTGCTCAGCTTTTTATGTCCAAAATCTTGAGAAAGCACCTTCATGTTACCCTTAGCCCTCTTTTCTTGGAAAGCCTACTCTAGACAGCCTGCTGCTTCATCTTGAGAATCACAACCATGAAGGATATTCATTCACACAGTGCAGTGGCCCGTCATGTGCAGATCTAGACTTGCCATGTCTCTTAGTGC
This sequence comes from Tolypeutes matacus, assembly GCA_026826555.1. Taxonomy (NCBI): domain Eukaryota; kingdom Metazoa; phylum Chordata; class Mammalia; order Cingulata; family Chlamyphoridae; genus Tolypeutes; species Tolypeutes matacus. The sequence continues at coordinate 1,478,706 of JAKSZT010053784.1, read as the reverse complement.
CCTTCATCAGTTCAGAACTATTTCCACGTATTCAGTTAATCTTCACAGCAATTCCATGAGGTATGTACTGTTATTATCCTTATTTTACAAATAACAAAATAAAGAATAGAGTATTTAAATAACTTGCCCATGAACCTCCAGTAGGAACTAGCAGAAACAGGACTTGAACCAAGGCAATTTGAGAGAGAGAGATGATAATTGGAACAAATATTTGGATATTGGGTCAAAAGAAAGTTGCATGCATGTTTTATAAAAACTTAAATAGAAGACGCTTGAGTCCTCTCTTTCTTCCCAACCCCACTCCACCCCAAATTCTGAACCTTTTCTTTTTTTTTCCCAGCAAAATGCATATGTTGAACCAAATGATTTGCAATTATTTATGTATTTGTTTATTCATTTATTTATTTGATGATAACAAAAGGCCTACTGAGCTGTAGAATTTTCTGTGACTCTCTGTGCTTCTACCTTGTTCCCTTTCAGGCCCTTTTTGGTTGGCACTTAGAGCATCACAGCTCCTTGATATTCTCAATTTGCTGAGGTACCAGCTCCAACCTACAATCTCCAATACTACAAAAATCTGGTTGCTTGCTTTCTCTCTTATCCTTTGCTTTTAAACAAAATAGAAGGCATATCCAAACTCTTATGAGACCTTATACAATGCAAAGCTGACATAGATGAATGATTTTCTCACTGAGTTTCTGGGCTCCACGTTGTGAACACTCTGGTGGTGCCACATGTGTGCAGGGCAGGGATGGAGATGGAACATTCTCAGTAAAATCCCTTCATGTCACCTGGCTGTAACCTTCCTGATACCCAGCACGTTGGAGCAGAGTTAGATGGGCCTTGAAGATTTGTGCAGTGGAGTGGAACAGAAGGACAGAAACAGCTGATCAGCTTTTAACGTCTAGGCAGCTAATCAGGATTAACCTTTCTGATGTTTGTGCTGATGAGATTTAGAGAGCCCTGCAAGTTGCCCAGCTTAGAAGCAGACTTTTTGCTAACTAAGATTTGTACTGTTTCATGAACATTAGCCTAGTTAAAAAAAAAAAAATGCTTCTGAACTGAAATCTATATGTTAATTTCAATTTCTGTTTGAATTAAGGGACTGATATTAGGAAGATAAAAATCTTTTTCAATTCATATTTTAAACTCTGTTACAGGAGAAGGTAGAACACTAATTATTTTCTGACCTTGTTTTTAAATGTGCCTATGGATGATGTCATCTTCCTTCCAACTAGATAATTAAACACAAGAAGGGAACTCTTTGTCCATTGTCCATCATGCAGCAAGTACTTGATAAAATATGTCAGGGATGACTCTCTGCTTTACAGTTCTTCTAAATGACTACGGATTCTGAAGATCACTTTAGGGGAAATATTCATAAAAGTTTACTATATGCTGGGCACTTTATTTTCTTCAGAAACCTATTTAATTCTCAAAACATCGTATATTAAAATGAGCAAAGTAACTTGCCTATAGTTGGTGGCAGAGCCAGTACTTCAACCCACACCTTGTAACTCCAAATCTGATGCTCTATTTCCACCTGTGTATGGATGTAGTTTACTCTGGATGCTCCATAATAATGGAAAAAACATAATCAAAGGGCCTCTTCGCTGCTACTGTAGCTGCGTGACTCTTGGAAATCATTTACCCTCTCTAAGTCTGTATTTCCTCATTTGTAACATGTAGATAATTTTTAACATTCCAAGTTGCCTTAAAATTATATAAGTCAGGGAGTGGACATGGCTCAAGCGATTAGTCACCTCCCTCCCACAACAGAGTTCCTGGGTTCGGCTCCCAGTGCCTCCTAAAGAAACAAGGAAGATGAACAGACACAGTAAGTGAAAACAAGGGGTGGGGAGAAGTAAATAAATAAAATAAATCTTAAAAAAAAAATTATATGAGTCAGAGCGGGTGAAGCTCAGTGGTTGAGCGTCTGCCTCACATGTAGGAGGTCCTGGGTTCAATTTCTGATACCTCCTAAAAAATAATAATAAAAATAAAATAAAATTATATGAGATAGTGTGTGCAAAATATTTAATGTCTTGCTGGCCCATAGGTAGCTCTCATTAAGTGGTACTTGATTCCTAGCTCATTTTTTCTTTCTTGATTCATTTTTAGCCAGGCTATTGGATATCTTGCCATAGTAACACATTTATTTTATTATAGGGAATAGTTTCTTAAAATAACATTAAAAAAAATATATGTTTCAATCCTCCCAGATGTTATATTCTACCATACCTCCTTTTGTAACTGAGTTCCATTACACACAAGTGAGATTTCCTGAGACAGAAGAAGTAAAATTGATTCTGGGCTGGTTGAACGCTGATCAACAATCTAACTGTAGGATACTGGGATGTGGTTAGTAGCCTTGTGTATATCACCATCTGAGCATACCTGGCCATTGTTCATTTATTTAAGGATTCTTTTTTGCTCCAGTTTTTCTCAAGACCAGGTCAGAGTGCTTGGGTCAAAGTTGAAACCCTGCAGCATCAGAATTTGGATATTTGGAGAACTAAGATATGGATGAAGTTTTAGTTTGCTAAGCTGCCGAAAGCAGTTACCATAAAATGGGCTGGCTTTTAACAATAGGAATGTATTAGCTTACAAGCTTACAGTTTTGAGGCTGTGAAAATGTCCAAATCAAGGCATCATCAAAGTGATGATTTCTTCCAGAAGATTGGCTGCCATAGATCCTGGACTCTTCTGCCACATGGTAAGGCACATGGCGGCATCTGCTGGTCTCTCCCTTCTCTTCCAGGTTTCCTTGTTTTCAGCTTCTTGTTTCCATGTCTCTCTCTCTCTTTCTTTCAATTTCATTCTCCTATAATGGACTACAGTAAGAGGATTAAGACCCACACTAGGCCACGCCTTAACTGAAGTAACATTATTGGAAGATCCTAATTACAATAGGTTTACACCCTGTACTAGTCAGCCAAAAGGGGTGCTGATACAAAGTGCCAGAGATCCATTGGTTTTTTTAAAGGGTATTTATTTGGAGTAGAAGCTTACAGTCACAAGGCCCTAATGAGTCCAACTCAAGATTACTTCCACACCAAACTGTTGCCACGTGAAGAAGCAAGATGGTGGGCAATATCTGTGAAGGTTCAGCCTTTCTCTTCTCTCATAAGGCTCTGTGGTCCCAGCATCTTCTGATCTCAGCTATAGGCTGGCATAGGCTCATCTCTCTCCCCGGGACTTGTTTCTTTCTGGACTCAGCTACTCTGGTCTGTTCACAAGGTCAGCTGTAATGTATCAGGCTCATCTCTATTCCTGGGCCTCTGCCCTGCCTGTCCAATGGAGCTGTCTCTTTTCCTATGTGTTTGTCTCCTGTATGTCTACTTCCAAGTAAGAGTCTGTTTTATCAGCCCACCAAGGGGGCTGGGACTCAATGCTGAGTCACACTCTAATGATGTGGTTGAATCAAAGCCCCAATCTTGATTTAATAAAGTAAAACTGAAACCTCTGAATTTAATACAATCAAAGGGGTATCACATCCAGAGGAACAGACCAGTTTACAAACATAATCAATATCTCTTTTTAGAATTAATAAACAATATCAAACTGCCACATACCCACAGGAAGGGATTAGCTATAAGAACATGATTTTTAGGGTATACACAGTTCCAAACCACCACAGAGGAAAACTGAACTATAACTTATCATCTACCTCTGATTACATACTTTGTGCAATGTGCTGGAGGTTTGTGCCATCAGAGAGTACTATTCCATAAGGAAGGGCTTTGGGACAGTTTATGACCCACCCTTTGGAGGGGCCCTATATGGACTCATCAAATTCCTATCTGCAGGAAAAAAGGTACAGCGAGTTTTCAGACCATTTACAAATACTACATGAGCTAATTTGAATATCTAAGGTAACAACTGTGCATATTTTAGTGACTTCAGAATTAGGCTTTTCTCACACTAAGGATGGCATCTATCAAAAGAGTGGGTAACTTCATAATTTGAGGCACAACCTTCCTTTTGTTGCCATTAACATCATTCCTTATTTTTCTTCAGCTTTATCTTATTTTGATGATTCTAGCTATCTGTTGTCCTAGAATAGGCTAAAAGTTATTTCCTGTGAAATAGTTAATCCTTTTCACTTCTGTCTTCTCCCCAGAAGATGCCTAAACAATTAGTGTTGCATTGCTTGTATATAGAAAACTTGTGAATATAAAACAAAGCCATTTTCTTCCTTGGTAATCCTACCATTTGATCTTAGATGCAAATCATGGCTACAGCGTCTCTTGTCTTCTGAATCAAGGCATATAATTTCCATCAATGTCAGTGCTTCTTAATTGTAAATGATGAAAGGAAATACCTCAATGTGATGATTTCATTGCATAAATATTTGGTCCTACCCACATCACATACATACCATCATGTGAAAAATATTATATACAAAAGCTTAAGCTTTCCTAACCTGAGATTTATTCTGTCTGTCCATTTTATTCACCTTTGCCTTACTGCTTGAAGGTTGGCATTTGTGCAGATTGCTGTGAAAATGTCCATTAGCCTGTAAGGAATATGAAAAATGACTCAGGCCGACGCGGGCAGTAAATGCCCATTTGGGCTAACAGTCTCTTTGTGTCAATGTGTACATTCTGGAGGTAAATAAGAATAAGATTATCCTATCATTCAGAACTTATAAGCTATATGAATATGTATTTTTGAGTAAGTTTATATGCACCTAAGAAAAGAAGTGGAACTATACACAGTCAATTGCTAAAATTGGTTATCACAGGATTGTGGTATGGGGGGCAATCATTAACTTTTTACATGTATAATTGTTGTATTGTTTGAACTGTCACATCAGACACATAGTACTTTTTAAAAAAAATCCAGTGAAATGAAGCAAAAGTACAATGCTGCAATGGAAAAAATCCTATAAGTAAATCATTGTTTCTCAAAATTCAATGTGCATACAAATCACCTGTGGAGCTTGTTAAGCTGCAGCTAGGATTCAGTAGGTCTGAGATGGGGCCTCTGTTGTTGCTGGGCTAATAAGTTCCCAGGTGATGCCAATTCCATGGACCAATCCATGGATCACAGTTTCAATATCAAGGAATTAAATGATGGAAACAGATAACAGGACCTCATTGTGAAAAAAAAACAGTAGGGAGATTGTGTGTGTTGTGTTTAGTTCCACATCAGCTTCTCTTAAACAAAACTAAACTTCTACTAATTTCTTAAGTCTAGATTAAATCTGAAATACTTCTTCAAACTAGAGAATTGTCTTAACAGGCAGCTGATTTCTGCAGCACAGAACCATTTATAAGTATCCCTTATAAATAGTTCTATTTAAATCAATCAAGCATGTATTTGCCATAGAAGCATTTACTATAGAAGAATTAGATGTAGTCCGAGTCCTCAAAGAATTTATGCTTTTGTTGTAGAAATAAGACTTAAAAATCATTTATGTCTGGTTGAATGTAGTATTGTTGGAAGCCAGGGCAGTAAGTGAAGTGTAAGCTAAGTGCAAAGGGCAGGTAGAGAAGACTGCGTCACCCGGACTGGAGGGAAACCGGGACCGACCTTACAGATGTGCACAGGTTGCCTCTTTAGATGAAGTCATTATTTCTAGAAGATGACTTTCCGGTGCCTGGGAGAAGCTTAGAATTTTTCCTAGCTTCGGGCTTCATGCAGACGTGGTGGGATTAGCTACTGATTAGCTAGGAATTGCTGTTCAGCAAAATCTCAATCTCCCAGTCACATCCTCATATTCAATTACTCTGACTAAAATAAGTATTTGGGTTTTGTCTGCCAGATGGTCAGCTTTCTTTTCTCTAGAAGAGCTGTTCATTAAAGTGGATTAGGGAGAAAACTACTCGGTAGGAAATGTATAAATAAATGAATTGCTTATTATATCTTTGTGCTATTATTTGAAGAACCCATAAGGGAAATAGAAAAGGACAGAAATACTGTTCAGATCGAATTCCTGCTGCCCTCAAAGCAGATTAGGCAGTATGCCAGCCTGCCTGGGTCTTCTGATACCTCATAGCTTATGGTGTGATGTTTGGACTGTGGATTTATTATTAATATTTTGTCCACTGTCATTATTCAAATGTATAGCTTTTTATATTATCAATCTCATGTGACTTTTAAATGTACATTTTGTTTTCACATAACCACTTCATTTAGGAACGCATTTTTTTTTTTTTCCAGTGGAAGGCAAAATGTAATTTGTATGAAATCCAATGGGAAGAGAAAACTTCTATAATGGAAATTGGATTTAAAGCAGATTTGCAGAATTTTGTTCATGATGTTATGTTGGGGCTATCTGTATTACCATATGCAATTAGATTATAGCTGGTTGTCCAACATAAAAAGAGATGAACTTGTCAATTTTCTGGTTAGCTGAAGCAAACTGGTGACAATTTCATTCAATGACCCTGTCAAGCTCTGTGACCAGTGAAAATGCAAATGAACAGAGAAGTGTCACTAAATAAGCATTTGTAAATTAATGCTCATCTTACACAATCAGTGAGGGATTACCTGTAACTTGGGTTTTCACTGAGTAAAGAACTCTGATTAGCCACATATGCTGATTCTATTATTCAGACATCCTTTTAAATTACAGTCAGGGTGCAAGGTTTTGTAACATTCAAGAATGTTATATTTTGTTCTTTGGTTTTTACAGGCTTTTTTTTTTTTTTTTTTATTGGTCTCTCTTTTTTTTCTATTACACCCTCCTTTTTTGTATAGTTGATCTTTTTTTGATGTATCTGACTGATCACTTTCTCATTTCTGCTTCTGTATATATTTTAAACATTTTTTTTGTGTGGTTACCCTGGGGTTTATAATACAGAACGTCAATCGATAACCAATTATTTTGAAAAGATACTGTCTTAGTTTGCCAAAGGTTGCCAATGCAAAAATACCAGAAATAGGTTGGCTTTTATAAAGGGAAATTATTCGGGATAAAAGCTTAAGTTCTGAGGATGAAAAATTGTCAAAATCAAGGCATCATCAGAGATGCTTTTGTTCCAAAGGTTGGCTGTAGTAGATTCTGGAGTTCTGCTACATGGTGAGGCAAGGTGGCAGGTCTGCTGGTCTTTCTCCACTTTCTCCTTGAGCGTAGCTGTGGGTGTTCAGGCATCTCTCCCTGGGCCTTGTCTCCTTGAACCTCTTGGGGCTTCTGTCTTTCTGCAGCTATAGGTGAACCTAGAATCCTGTCTCTCACATGGCAAATTCAAAATGGCAGAGCTCTCTTTTCTCTGTCTCTCTTCTTCCTCTTTTGTATGTTCTCAGTTTATGTAAGACCCAGCAAGAGGGCAGAGACCTAACCTAGGGCATGCCTCACTAATGTAGTCCAGTCAAAAGTGCTAAAGTAATCTAATCAAGTTATCTAATTAAAGGTCCCTTAACTGAATCTAATCAAATGGTCCCATCTACTCTGCATTTACAGGCACAGGTATGGGTTAGCTTAAGAACATAATTTTCTTAGGGATAGATACCAACTTAGTTTCAATAGCATACACATTCTCGGCTCCCATATCCCTTTGTTTCCTCTATTTATGTTGTTTTTGTTCCAGTTTACCACTTTATATTTTGCTTGTCCATTATCAGAAAATATGCTTTTTTCTTGTTCAGTTGTATTTTGATGCTTTGTGGCAGCTTGATATTATTTATGAATTCCAAAAAGAGATATAGATTGCTTGTAAACTTGTCTTATCCTCTGGGCATGATACCCATTGATTGTATTAGATTCAGGTGAGATGGCTTTGATTAAATTATATTAAGATTGGAGCTTTGATTTGACTATGTCATTAGGGTGACTCAGTTTGAATCCCTGCCCCCTTTGTGGGCTATATAAACGGACACTCAATCAAGGAGACCCATGGAAGTAGATACACGGGAAGAGAGAGCTTCATAGATGCTAGAGAAAGAGAGCTCCACAGACACAGAAGAGGAGAGAGAGATCCTGAGACCCTGGGAAGAGAGATGAGCCGTTCACCTGATAGTTTGCAGCTGAAGAGAACAGAGCAGCTGAGCCCTATGCCAGGCTACAGTTGAGACTGGAAGAAGCAGAGCCCTGAAACCTTAAGAGGAAACAGGAAGGCTGAACCCTCACAGACATAGTCCACCATCTTGCTTCAACACGTGGCAACAGGTTTTAGTGATGAAGTACCTCATATGGTACCTTGAGTTGGACTCTTTAGGGCCTTGTAACTGCAAGCTTTGACCCCCCAAAATACCCTTTATAAAAGTCAACAGATTTCTGGTACTTTGCATCAGTACCCCTTTAGCTGACTAATACACTCTTATAGGAAGTAAAGAGTAGAGTTGTATATTGCAGATACTATACTATTGGATTTGCAATTATCTTTAATTACCTTTAATCTTCATTTAATCTTCATTTCTTCACACTAATCCAAGCCACTCTCTCCTGTCTTTTCCTTTCAACCTGAAGAACTACCTTTAGTACTTCTTGTGGGTAGGTCTCTTGTTGATGAACTCTCTTGTTTCTGTTTCTGTTTATCTGTGACTATTTTAAACTCTCCCTCATTTTTAAGTACAATTTTGCCAGATGAAGAATTTTGGCTGGCAGTTATTCTCATACAGTATCTTAAATGTATCATACCACTGGCTTCTTGCCTCCATAGTTTCTGATTAGTAATCAGCACCTAGTCTTAAGGATCCTTGGATGTGATGAATCACTTTTCTTTTTCTATTTTCACAATTCTCTCTTTTTATTTGGTATTTGATATTCTGATTAGTATGTGTTGCAAAGTAGGTCTTTTAGAATTTATTCTGTTTGCAGTATGTTGTATTTCTTAGACATGTATATTTATATCTTTCATAAGAGTTGGGAAATTTTTGGCCATTATTTCCTCAAATATTCTTTCTGCCCCCTTTCCTTCTCTTTTCCTTCTGGGATACACATGACACATGTTTGTGCACTTTGTTCTCTCACTCAAATCCTGAGTGAGATTTTCACTGCTCAGTCTTTTCTATTCTTTTCTTTATCTGTTCTTCTGACGGTATGATTTAACTTACCTTGTCTTCTAGTTTACTGATTCTTTCTTCTGCCTGTTCAAATCTGCTGTTGAATGTCTTTAGTGTATTTTTAAGCTCTACTATTGTGCCTTTTATCCCCATACTTTCTGTTTCTTTTTAAACTTTCAAATCCGTCTTTATGCTAATATATTGTGTTCTTAATGTCCTTTATCTCTTTATGTATATTTTCCTTTGTCTTCTTGAATTATTTAGGAGATCTGATTGAACTTCTTGATTAGTTGTTCCAAATCTGTCTCCTCTGTAGTTTTAATTTGTTACCTTGATTGAGCCATATCTTCTTGTTTCTTAGTATGGCTTGTAATTTTTTTGCTATTGTCAAAGCATCTGATTATCTTGATGAGTTAAGTCTGAAGGTCTGTTTCTCCCTTTTATCTAGAGTTTTATTGTTGATTGCCTTTGTATTAAGTCTCTTCTTTGACACTTGGTCCAACTTATTTTAGACCTTTAGAATAGCCAATATTTAACTGATCAGATTTTCTCAGCTGTTCTTCATCTGATTCTTGTGCTGCAATTTTAAAGATTGCACTTTTTCTGTAATTCTTTCACCTCCAGGAGAAAACTTCCTTTCTTCTGTTCCTTCTCTGCTCTGTGAGTATTTGTGCAGAATTTTCTCTAACTTCTGTGATTTGTTTAAATTCTCTCCCTCACTCAGTACCCCATTTTCCTTACTCTTTTCATTTGAGGGACCCTCCTGTCTTACAGCAGTTCAGTTTATCCCCACCCCCACATATACTTTTCTTGTTGTTTTCTTCCCTGTTAGGTATCAGGGGTATACCCCAAGAGTCAGATGGGGTCAATCCAGAATGGTGCATCAGTTCAGAAAATTCTATTTTAGATTTAGGTGGTCCAGTCAACAGAAACTAGATTGAGTGAGTGCAGCACTTCCCAGCCACAGTTTTACTGTGGTTTCTCTCTCTTTCCTTTTTTCCTCCTTGAGGCCCTTTGTATGTACTCCTTAGTGGCTTGTGTGCCACCCTGAGTCTCTGTGGACTTTGGTCCCTATGCCTAGATATGTGTGGGGTTCTAACTCACTGCTGTGGGCTCTATAATCTGTGTCCCCTGTGGGAGGTAGGAGAGATTTGGGCCACTATCTCTGAGGACTCCACAAGCTGTGTGAGACTGAATGAGGAAGAGGGAGCGGACTAATGGGAAATTTCCTACTTGGTATTTTTGTCTTTTTGATTCAGCATTTTTGGAGGCCTTCTTCAGTCTCTACCATCCTCCTGAGTTCTAAGCAAGTGGGATTTGTCCTTTTACTCACTGAATCTCTGGAGAGATATTTTCAGGGGATCCTTATGTTATCAGGTTAATGACATCACCTTAGCCATCCAGGGCTGGTTCCACAGTCTCATGAGACCCAGATTCCTTTCAGCCACAACTCTACCATTTCTAGGGCATGTCCTTTGTCCTTATGCTCCAACATGGTAGCATCCACAAACCAAGCAGCAGAATCGGCTCACTCATTTTTGTTCTGGCCATCACCTTTCTTTCTCTTAAAACTAAGCCCCACTACGGGCTTCCATATTTCTTTCAATGTATTCTGCCTCTTGCTGCAACTCAAAACTTTAGAGTCTGTCTTTATGTCTTCCTTTCCCTCACATCCCTAACATACCCCATGATCATTCAGAATTCTTTCCCATTGACTCATCCATTCTATGCACTTCCCCTCTTCTCATTCCTTATTTCCTATCATCATCACCCCATTCCTTGACCCTACTCACCTAATCCTTGGATTATAGCAAAGATTGCTTGACTGATCTCTCATTTGTCTTCACTTACCTCTTTTCTTTTTTCCCTTCTATAGTTAATACATACATTAAGGATGGAACTAGGCTTTAGAACTCTTGAATCCCCAGCAGAGAGACTTTTACAATGTAGCATTCAATTGTTGGTTTTTTTTTTTCAAAATGGCAAAAAGCTATTTCTGATATTCACCATATGTCTCCAATTAGAAATTTGAAACTAAACAATATGCAGACTTCATGAAAAAATATTGTGCAGACCAGTTAATCTTCTGTGATTATTAATGGACTGAGGATCTCTAAGATTTTTCTGAACTCTGAATTTCCCTGATAATGGTGCTATAACAAGATCTCTATATATAGAACCAAGTAGGAAAGTGTATGAGAATAATTTAGGCTGTGAATACACATTTTTATTTGAAAAATATTTATTTAAATTGAGGCATTAGTACCTTTTTGTCTCATTTTATTCTAATTAAACATTTTTATTTATGGTTATAGATTCAGACTGTAAAAGGGAGAAAAATAGACTTGTAAACATCTATTTTAAACAAATATTTAAACTAAAGTAGTAAAGATTCAGTTTGCCAAAAGATCTCTTAAAAAAAAATAAAAACAACAGAGCAGGAACTCATGAATTTACTCTGAGAAAAGGATCATGATTTATTTAACCTTTCTTTCTTCAATGTTAGGAAACATAACACATTTATCTTTTAAAATGTTTGTCTAGAAATATGACATCTATGCTTTGGATGGAAAATACTACATTTTTTTCTATGCCATAGTTATAGATGGATTTAGTTTAGAGAGACCATTTTATTTAATTGCAGAAAACAACAACAATAACAAAACAACAAAACCCACCATCACCACCTCAAAAGAAACAAATTAAAAAACCCGTGCTTTTCTTACACTTATTTGGATCCAATGTTTTCTAGTGCTTCTAGAACTGATAAAGGGAAGTCAATGCCATTTTAGTTTTTAGCCTATTCTTTCCTCCATCCCAACTGTTGTATGCACATATCACCCATTGGGAAGGGAGCCTTGGGAAGGCTACTAACCGTCTTTCTTTACAGATCATTCATTATTGACTTTTGCACTTAATTGTTTCTTAACTTCAGGATGTGTGACCCTCATGAGAGTAGAATTTACTACAAGAATTAAGTCGTTATAGAAAGTATCACACATGGCCCTCTGTATCACCTAATTGATCAAACCCTCAAGAAATCCAAGCCATTTTAGTGGCCTGAATTTATGTTCAAAAGCAGAGAAATCATGTAGAAGAATCATTCTCTATCCAAGCCACTGATGTCTGGATTTTATTTCAATCACTTCTCAAAAACAATTTTCACTAAGATTACTAAGAACCCCCCAAATTTCTGAATCCAATTAGTCATCCTATGGGACCTCTCAGTGGTTAACTATTCTGAACTCCTTTTGAAAAAAATGTTGTCTCTTGGTTTTTATAATACAACTCTCTTTTGAATCTTTCCTCCTCCTCTGACTGCGCCTTCTCAGTCTCCTTTGGTGATGTCTCTTCCAATCAGCCTATAATTGTCTGAGTACTACAGGGCTAAATCCAGGGTCCTTTTCTGATCTTATTCTACACTCCTCCCACAGGCATGTTCATCTACCTCATGGTTTAACTACAAGCTATAGAGGAGTAGGCCCAAAATTTCAATTTCAAGCTCACATGAAGACCAGAACTATGTACTCAAAAGGATATTCTAAATTTCACTTGAGGTGTCCTTGGCATCTCAGACATAATCTTTTCCCCAAAGGTATTCCTCCTCAGTTTTCCCCCTTTTGGTAAAGGACACCTCTATTTACTCACTTGTGCAAGCTGGAAATTGGAAGTCATCTTTGACTTCTCCCTCAACCTCACTCCTCACATCCTGATGACTCTTTCTTCTAGCATATATTGAATCTCCTTATAGTTCTGCAACTTTGCTTTCCCCACCTGGATTGACTCCCAGTCACATTTCTCTTGGAATTGTTCCACAATTTCCTGCCTTGAGCTTGCTAATTGTTCCTTAGCCTCCTGATACCTTTTCAATTCTCTTACCTTTGTCCTCTTATGATCCTTTCTCCACACTGCAGCCAGAATGATGTTTTAAAACATAAATGTCATGGCACACCATTGTTTGAAGCTTGCAATGGCTTCTCACTGGACTTGGGATAAATTCTAAATTCTTTAGCATGACTAATACACAAGAAGCCATGGAATCTCACTCCTGCCTACTTCTCCAGCCTTGTGTCGTGCATCACAGTAAGTTCTTAGTTCTTAGTTTTTGAAGTATGCTTTTCTCCCATCTCTTGGGCTTGGATTCCAGTGCCTGGAATGCCTTCTTCTAAACTTTGCGTGCCTAATTCCTACTCATTCTTTAGGAATCAACCCAAAAGGTACCCCCTCTGAAAATGTCCTTTAACAGGTATAGCTGTTACAATTTCTTATTAACTCCTCTATTTTTCACTCATAGGACTTATATCATCTTGTATTTATTTGATAGGTTATCTCTCTCATATCTGACTCCTAAAGTAATTTCAAGCTCTGAAGTCAAGAGCCTGTGAACACTCTCTCACTTGCTCTCTCTCTTTCTCCTTTCCTAATGCCCACATACAAACAATGGTGTCCTGATTTTGCATATCTCTTCCCAGCTCTCAGGTCAGTGAAGGCCTGTTGGTTGCTTGAAATCAGCTATATTAGGAATATTTACATCATGGAAATTAGCAAAGGCTACAAATCAGGAATCCCTCTCCCCAGCCAGGTGTTGAACATTTACCAAACTACTGTACACATATATACATATATTGCATATATTTTACTGAGCAATTGTGTTAGATACCTTGCTAAGTGGTTTACATACATTATCTCATTTAATACAATAATCTGTTGCAGATATAGTTATATCCTTATTTTACTGATAATAAAATAATTTTGGCATTGTCAGATGCTCACCACCTCACATAGCATGTAGTTGCATCTAATAAATATTTTTATACAATAGAATGAATAACGTGGTGAAGATAAACTTGCAAAACCAATGTTCACCCTTCTTCTGTTCTCTTAACTTAATAAATGAGATACCATCTTCCCTTCGCTTGGCTAGCAGGACTCTGTTGCTAGTCTCCTGCAACATTCAGTAATGTTAATTTTCTGTTTTAAATGTTTTAAAATTGTAGGAAATGTTCAGATTTTCTTATTAGCCTAATTCCAAACACTTTCTTCTTAGCGACAATCAATAATATAAGACAGGTAAATAGTACCTAGAAAGTATGAGGAATATAAATACGAACTAAAATTTGTGTACCAGGCCAAGTTGTCTTTTAAATGTAAAGACAGCCCATTGACATTCCCAAACATGACATAATTCAGGAAAATATTATGAATTCTTCTTGAATAATCCATACTGTGAAATCCAGCCAATCAAGAGGTGCATCAAAATAAAGAACAAATGGTAAAATGACCAAATAACTAGTGTTAAGTTTTGAATAATCTTTTTCAGTTTAAAACTTGAAACAACTGTGAGAATTTTGATTGTAAACTGAGTCTAAATATTATAAGCCTTGAGCATATGAAAATACCATAACTAATATAAGAAATATGCATATAAAGGTTAAATAGGAAGAAGTGTAAGATTGATGCTTTTTTAAATCACTCACAGTCAGGTGTCATTGGGTATCATCTAAAGTTGAAGCACGTAGTTAAAGAAAATTGTTCTAACTTAAGATTTTATATACATTTTTAACATTGGAAGAATCTGTGTAAAGTTCAACTACTTATTCAGCTTCACTTTAGTTTCTTCTAATTCAAGCTTTATATTCAAAAGTAGAATATTTAGTATGGAACCATTTCAATTAAAGTATCTCGACCTATTCATAAATCTATTACCCATCTTTTATTTGTATATGCTTAAAAGAGAGGTGTCTTGAAAGTTATTTACTGAACATTAATAATAATTTTGGGGACCAGGTTGATTTTAAAATTCATTGTTATTACTTGATTTCTTTGTTAGCAGGCATCACTAATACTAAAAGAATATGCTCTTTATTTTTCAAATAATCTGAAAGTATGTTGTTGATTGCCTTAATGTATGGTGATTGTGAAGAATTTTTGCTTAGGCAAAATATGACCTAGACAATAATTTTGTTTTGTGTTCTTTAATTAAACATATTCATGAATAAGGAATCAACCCTGAGTTAGTTTCAAAGTGTAAGTAATTTGGATATTGGAAAATAACTCTCTACTTTGAGTCCAACTGAGGAACAAGGTCTTAAAATCTCTGCTCTCTCCATTAGTGAAAAACACTGATGAGGCATTCTAGGTCATGTTCATGGAAAGCAGATGAACTGATTTCCCCATTTAGCCACCTTTGGCTAATTATGCTAATTATGAAACAAGCTGCAGGGAGCTAGCAACTTCTCTTCAGCATGACAACTTGAATTTAACTTTAAGAATTAATTATGAGTTGCTAAACAAAGGCAAAGGATGGACTAATAAAGGTACTTATGTGTTTGTAATAGAGAGCTATGCAAGGAGAAGAGAAAAATTGGTTGGGTGGTCATGGGATTCTAATCTAGGTTTAACAGAGATGCCTTCTAACAAAGGATTTAGGGATAGGGCCTAAAACCAGTGTTAACTAAAGTATTTATATTTTATATCTTTTAAATATGGAGTACCAGTACTTAGAAAAATATTTAGTTCCTCCGTAATTGTTAAATTGTACAATGTTCCTTACCTTGCTCCTCCCCCAGCCCTGCAATTAGCTTGTGACATTTTTCTTAACAGATGAGTCTAACAAAATAAAAAGATCAATTTATTTGAACTGGTATCACTGTTGTTTAGATGAAAATTGCTAGTATGCTGGTGTGATTTTTCATAAAAAAAGTCAGATAAAGAATTTTTTGATGTCAGTGACCGTGAAATAGGGCAGCATTTTGGACTACGACTTAAGTCCTTTGGTTGAGTGGCTTTTAATTGTGAAGGCTGTCCTTGCCATGGCAACGACTGACTGCTTTTACTCTTCAAGGACACTCTATAGGGCTTGAAATCACGAACTTCTCAAGTGGTCATTTTAGCCTCTATTAGTACGGTTTTCTGCTTTTCATTGCAAGGTAAACTATATTTGCTGTATTATTTGTTAAAGAGACTTTCAGAGCCACTCTAAAGACCTCACTATCATCTCTAACATTGTTTTAAAGAGAAAGGGAAAGGGGAAATTGGCTTAACGTTCAAACACAAGTTTAAAAATAAAATACTGGAGCACAAATCATTTTAAAACTTTCAGTAACTGAAAAAGACAGAGCCTCGGTATTCAGTTTATATTGAGCACCTATGAGCAAAGTTTATCAGGAAGAAACAAATCCCCACCCTGGGGGTACATACAATCTGTCAAGGAACTTGTAATTTAGTGAAACCATTAATAAGATATAACAATGTATGTTTGAGTGCTAAATGAATGGTATCAAATGACATGTCATTGTAAGCCAGAACCCATAAAATTATTCAACTGAAAGGAGAGACTTCATTCTGTCCAGGCTTGCCTTTACTTACACCACTTGCCGTTTGCTCTCACGTATCAGGGAGGAGCTATTCTTCGATGAATGAGGAATATTTAGAAACTATGTTCCATGCTGCAATCACTAAAAGCCTTCCTGTAAAATACTTCTTGAGGTACAAATCTTCCTTGTTTATACTATTATAATTTTATATTTTAACATATTGTATGCAACAAATGTCTATTGATTAGGGGTTGGAAAGGATATCTTATGAATTCTTTTCTAATAGCTTTTAGAAGTCATTTGTATATGCCTGGTTGACTTGTGTTAAATCTAAGTGTCATACCGTTAAGCACAAATGGTGACAATTACTCAGGAGAGTTTTTTCCAGGAGAACTGCATTCTTGGTATTTCTATTTTCTTTCTTTCCACTCTTCAATGGAGTATATAACTTTCATTTTTATAGTAAGGCCATACGACAATAAGGCATGAGTTATTTTGGATACTGGCAGGGCTAGTTGTAGAACACTTCAAAATAGGTGACGTGTTCCTGAAATAGTTTCTCTTTGGATTGCTCTTTATGACCTTCAGTATTTTCCTTGTTAGTATTTTCCCCTCTGGGTATGCAGGAGAAGAACCCAGGTATCCAGGTCAAGCTCAATTCCTCTACTTTCCTATAACTCATCCTTTTAGTACAGCCAACATTCATTCTCCTTGCTGTCCTCTGTCCTAAGGAGGTCCTGATTTGGCTTAGACATCCCCTCTCTTCCCTCTAGCCATGTGCTTCAGGTGAAACTGACCCATTCCCCTTTCCCCTTCCCAGAGAGGGGATTCTGATTCTTTTAAGTAGGTCATGATGATTCTAGTTTGCCAGTGATTGCTTCAGTCATTGGCTTGTGATATATTTTGGGCTAATGCTACATAAACGAAAGTATTTTATGGGCTTCTGGGAAAAGTTGCCTTGTTCTTACAAAAAAAGACAGAAAATATGGCTTGTTTTCTGCCAAGATACATTGTCATGCTTGAACATGATAACTGGAATGACTACCTTGTGACCTTGGGTGGGAACCTAATCTGATCATAGAGCCTATACATGGAAGAGAGCCTAGAAAATTGTAGACAGAGCTAGAGCAGGGTTCAGCAACCTAATTTTCTATAAAGGTCCAGATAAGAAACATTTTAAACTATGCATAACATATGATTCCTGTCACAACCACTTATCTCTTTTATTGTAGCAAAAAAGTGGCCATAGACAATATGTAAATGAATTTCCATACCTAATGGTGGTAGCTTGAATCATGTACCCCAACAAAAGACATGTTCTTAATCTTAATCCATGTTCCTGTGGCTGTGAGTGAACCCATTTGTAAATAGGACCTTAGAAGATGTACTATCAGTTAAGGTGTGGACTCATTCATGAATGGGATCTTCTAAATTCCTATTTAGGCATGGCCAAACTGAATCAGTGTGGGCCTTAAACACATTATTGGAGGCCTTATAAAGAGAAGTCAGAAGGATACCAGGGATATTGCCATGTGATGGGATGCAGAGGTACAGACCATGGAAGTCCAAGGATTGTGGCAAGAATGCCACAGACTTTTGGGAGACAGCAAGACTTTGCTGATGCCGGGATTTTGGATTTCTAGTCTTCCAAACCATGAGCCAATAAATTCCTCTTGCTAAGCCAACCCATTGTGTAGTATCTGTCACAGCAGCCTTGGGAAACTAAAACACTATGTTCTAATAAAACTTTATTTACAAAGAAACACAGAGGGGCAGATTTGCTGAGCCCTGGATTAGAACCCTGCTTAGAATGTATCTGGAGCACCCCATCCTTGTACTTCTTTACATGTGAGATGGTAAATTTTCTAATTGATTAAGGCAGGTGTATCTGTGTTTTCTGTTATTTTAGCTAAACAATCCTTAGAATCATGGCATTGAAAAGGAGGCTAAGACCTATCTCCTCTGCTTCTAGATAATGCCTGTATTCCAAAAGCCTTCGGAAACAGTAGCAATGTTTTTGTGGTTTAACTTGGTAGGAGGCTAGTTGCCCTAAGGCAAATGAGGCCTTGTGGAGAATCCTAAAAGCCATTGTGTTAAATGCTGCTCCCCTCCTCAGGTCACCATACAGAGTGTGTTCTGCGAATGTATGCTCTGGTTAGTGTTTTGATGACTGCTGACCATTCTCCTTGTGAAGGCTTCTATCTGTTTTCCTCATAGAAAATCTGAATATGGCAACTTCAAAGTCCCCTATCAATGTCCTTTGTAAGCCTCATAGGGCATTTGAAAGAGTTAATGTGAATGCTATGCAGATGTGGCAAAAAAAAATGCTTCTGTGATAGAGAAGGCTAGTAGTTCTCAGGGAGAAATGTAATTAAGATGAACTGTGATTATGTCCTGCCTGGCTTGGTCACGTCTTGCTTCTTGCCTTGGTGTAAGTCTTCATAATGTGACTGTGAAGTTTGTAATTAGATTCTTCTGACCACTTTGGAGTATACCAGGAATATTTTAATTATATTTTATGGGTTATTGTTATGTATTTCCTCAGGGGCTGTGTCTTTTGAGTAATTCCATTCTTTTCAATTACATGGTTTTTTTTCTTAAAATAGAAGTTATTCTAGACTTACATTTTTCTCACTCTCATATTGTATTAACTTAACTCTGGTAACCTTTATCTTTACAAGTTATTCTGTTACTACAATAATATTAATTCTACTTTGGTCTATGGTTGCATTCCCTTCTTATGTTTGTTCAAGCCTCAGTCTTGAGGATTGGGTAGTGTTGATGCTCACCCTGCTTCAGACTGAGAGGGGTCTTAGACCTTATGAAGCAGATGGAAGGAACTGTTTTGCTTGCAGTTGTAGATACTCTTTGCTTTTTGGGATGAGCGTTGTCCATCATCATCATATTGTAATTTGTCCTGTGTCTGATGAACTGAAAAGTGGGTGTTGGCTGAAACTCTGCTGAGATTCAGGGCTCAACTGGCATAACAGACCAAAGATTTAAGTCTCTGGGACATATATTTAATGGTCATAGTGCTAATTGTAGGTTTAAATAAAAGGGGTAGAAGAATCTTGTGTAGAGAAATTATAAATGAGCTTAACTCTGTTACTGTGGTAAAATAGTTTATCATATATCCCAAGGTAAGACCCACCAATAGGGTGCTGATTTCATGGAGTTGTGTCCCTTGCCTACAGTGTCCAGATGACTCTAGAGCCCTTGGGAACATCTATTTGAAGCTTTGTTTACTGTGGCAGTTAGTGAGAGCTGCCTGAGACATGCATAAGCATAACCTCTGGAATTACCTCCCAACTCATTTTAGCTGTAAAAAGTCTTATATTTAATGTTTCCCCTTTTTAGTCAAGATCTTGTTCTAAATACATTGCTGGTTGGTGCTTGGTATTAATCCCTCAATGCCAAGGAGGCTCATCCCTGCAAATCATGTCCCATGCTGGAGAGAAGGTAGTGAATTTATTTGCGGAGTTTGGCTTAGAGAGAGGGCATATTTGAGTAACAAGGAAGTTTTCAGGAGGTAACTCTTAGGCATTAAATAACCAATGGCTCCAAGATGAAATCACAAGGGAAATTAGGAAGTATCTTATGATTGAAAATGAAAACATGATACCCCAAAACTTATGGAATACAGCAAAGGCAGTGCTGAGAGAGAAATTTATAGCTATAAATATTGACAAAGTAAAAACTAGAGAGGACACAAATAATTATAAACGGAAATTTTTAATACAATTGACCTTACAATTGATGCCACAGAAATAAAAAGGACTTTAGAGGATACTATGAATAACTATACAACGACAAAATAGATAACCCAGATGAAATGGACAAATTCCTGGGAACACACAACCTACCTACACTGACTCAAGAGGAACTAGAACATGTCAATAAAACTATAACTTGTAAAGAGGTTGAATCAGTAATTAAAAACCTCTCAACAAAGGGAAGTCCAGGACCAGATAGCTTCACAAGGCAGTTTTACCAAACATTCCAAGAAGAATTAACACCAATCCTGCTTAAACTCCTCCAAAATATTAATGAGGAAAGAACATTCCCTAACTCATTGTATGAGGCAAACATCACCTTCATACCAAAAGGTACCAGAAGAAAATTACAAACTAATACTCCTTATGAATATGGGTTCAAAAATCCTCAATAAAATACTAGACAACCAAATCCAATAATACATTGAAAGTATTTTATACCCTGATCAATGGGATTTAGCTCAGGTATGCAAGGATGGTTCAGCATTAGAAAATTAATTAATGTAATATACCACATTAATAGAACAAAGGAAATAAACAACATCAATTGATGCCGAGAAGTCATTAGATAAAATCCAGCACCCTTCTTGAAAAAAGCACTTAGAAAACTAGAACTAGAAGTAAATTTCCTCAATATGATAAAGGGCATATATGAAAAATCCACAGCTAACATCATTCTCCATGGTGAATAACTGAAAGCTTTCCCTTTAAGATCAAGAACAGTGTTCTCTCTACCTAGAGGGGCCTGCACCAAATCTTGGTGTGTCTTTCTCTCCCATTTCCCAGCAAGCTCTGTTCTTTCCCCCATTTCCTAAATAAATTATTTTTACTGGCCTGAAAAAAAAAAAAAAAAAAAGAAAAGAAAAAATCAAGAATAAGACAAGGATGATCACTGTCACCACTGTTATTCAATATTGTACTGGAATTTCTAGCCAGAGTAATTAGACAAGAGAAAGAATAATAAGACATCCAAATTGGAGAATAAGAGTGAAACTGCCCTATTTGCAAGATGACATGATTTTATATACAGAAAATCCTGAAAAATCTGCAGAAAAGCTACTATAAGTAATGAACAAATTCAGCAAAGTGACAGACTACAAAAGCAACATGCTAAAATGAGTGGTATTTATATACAGTACTAATGAACAATCTGAAAAAAAAAATCCTTTTACAATAGCAACTGAAAAATTAAATATCTAGGAATAAATCTAACCAAGATTGTAAAAGACTTGTACACAGAAACCCACAAAGCATTGGTAAAGAAATCAAAGAAGACTTAAAACTTAAGTAAATGGAAGGACATTCTGTATTCATGGATTGGAAAACTATAAAGATGCCAGTGCTATCCAAAGTGATTTACAGATTCAATGAAATCCCAATCAAAATTCTAACAGTTTTATCTGAAGAAATGGAAAAGCCAATCATCAAATGTATATGGAAGGGCAAGCGGCCCTGAACAGTCAAAGCCATCTTGTAAAAGAAAGATGAAGTTGGGGGGCTCACACTTTCTGATCTTAAAACTTATTTCAAATCCATAGTAATCAAATCAGTATGGTACTGGCATAAGGACAGACATATAGATCAATGGAATCAAATTGAGAGTTTAGAAAGCAACCCTCACATTAATGGCCAATTGAATGGATCAAAGACCTAAATATAAGAACCATAACTATAAATCTCCTAGAAAACCATAAAAACATCTTAAGGACCATGTGTTAGACAATAGTTTCTTTGCTTTACACCCAAAGCACAAGCAACAAAAGAAAAAATAGATAAATGGGACACCCTCAAAATTAAAAACTTTTGTGCAACAAAGCACTTTATCATGAAAGTAAAAAGGCAACCTACAGACTGGGAGAATATATTTGGAAACCACATATCCAATAAGTGTTTAATATTTGGAATATATAAAGAAACCCTAGAATTCAACAACAACAAAAAGACAATCAATCAAATTGAAAATGGGTGAAAGACTGGAATAGCTATTTCTCCAAAGAAGATAAACAAATGGCTAAAATGCATATGAAAAGATTAGCCACTGAGATACCATTTCACACCCACTAGAATAGATACTATTAAAAAATGGAAAATTAAAGGTGTTGGAGAGGATGAGGAGAAACGGGAACACTCATTCTTTGTTGGTGGGAATGTAAAATGGTGCAGCTGCTATGGAAGACTGTTTGCCGTCTCTCAGAAAGTTAAATATAGAATTACCA
This sequence comes from Tolypeutes matacus, assembly GCA_026826555.1. NCBI lineage: Eukaryota > Metazoa > Chordata > Mammalia > Cingulata > Chlamyphoridae > Tolypeutes > Tolypeutes matacus. Next base: position 1,456,449 of record JAKSZT010053784.1, on the reverse strand, counting down.
TATGACCCGGTAGTCCCACTTCTAAGTATATCCCCAAAGAATTGAAAGCAGGAACTTGAACGGATATTTTCACCCTGATGTTCATAGCAGCGTTATTCATAATTTCCCAAGATGGAAGCAATCCAAGTGTCCATCAACCGATGAATGGGTAAACAAAATGTGGTATATATGCACACTGGAATATTATTTAGCCATAAAAAGTAACAAGATTCTGATACATGCAACAACACGGATGCACCTTGATGACTTCATGTTGAGTAAAATAAGCCAGACACAAATGACAAATATTGTATGATCTCACTGATAATGACATAATTAGAATAAGCAATCTCATAGTCAGGAACTACAATATAGGTTACCAGGGGCCAGGGTGAGGATAGGGAATAGAAATTAATGCTTAAATTATAAGAGTTTCTATTTGGGCTGATGGAAAACTTTCAATAATGGATGGTGGTGATGATAGTACAATATTGTAAACATAATCTAAAGGACTCAATTATACAATTGAAAGTGGTTAAGAGGTACTTTTATGTTATATATATGTTGCTAGATTAAAATTAAAAAAAAAAATCCATGGAACTGAGCAACATAAACAGTGATCCCAAATGTAAACCATAGACTATAGTTAATAGCACAATTATAAAAATATTCTTTTATCAATTGTAACAAATTTACCACAGTAATGTAAATTATTAATAATAGGTAGTATATGGAAACTCTATGTTTTCTGTGTGATTTTTCAATAAACCTGCAACTTCTGTAATTAAAAAAAGAGGCTTTGGTTGTTTGTAATTAATTTTTTCTTATAAATAAAAATAAAAATTTCTGTCATTAGAGACAGATAGGTTATCTGAACAGATTTGTTTTCCCTGAGCACATCTGGCAGTTTGGCTGGCACAGGATGGTGAAGGAAGTGGTAGCAACCTAGGTGCTGTATTATCTCCCAGGTTGGAGGGGAGATCATCTCCACTTTCCAGATCCTTAAGAACAACTTTCAATTCAACGTCCCTCCCCACTCCTTTTTATTTCTTGGTGTGCACAGAGGAATTTGGCTTGGAGAACTGTTTTTCTATTATCTTTAGGAGAAATAAGTATATTCAGATTTGATCATAATCATTAGAATCTCACTTAAATGTAGAGATAGGTAGAAAATTATTTGCCAGGATAAGGAAGCTGGCCTTCTATGTTCTTCCACTCCTGCATGCCCCATTCTTTCTCTCTCGCCATGCTTGTCAAAATATAGGTACAATATGTATCCTGTAAACAGCCAGGTTTGTGTTTTTGCATAGCACTTGAGAACCTTATGAAGTAGTTCTTGCTCTGATCCAAGTCAGCATACATCTTGTCAGCTGCTGAATAAAAATGAATCTGTGGTTGCTGAAAGTGCCATCTTATTTTCATCTGACTTGACTGGAAAATTCAATTAGAATATAAGATGATAAAAAGAAGACCAAGACCCTCAGAGAACAGTCTGTTGTTTATCCCTAAATGTTGATATTTATCAACATTTAATGGCTCCACCTTTTCTTCTTAATCTAAGGACTCTCCCTGGTCATTTTCACCTACTTCTATAGCCTCAAATCTCTCCTATAGGCTTATGGTTAAAAAAATCTGCCTCTCCAACTCAGATCTCTCTCCTGAAATCAAGTACTATCCATGTAATTATTTCTTGAATTTGCAACTAGGTATCCCATAGGATATGTTCAGACCTCAAATCTTTATTTTCCCTTCAGTCAGATCCTCCTCCTGTGTTCCTTAAGGCTGGTCATAGTTTCACCACACACTCAGTTGCCCAATTGTCCATTCAACCTCAGAAGGAGAACTCATATTCATTTATTTTCTTCAATTCCAATGTCACTTCCATAGCTCTGGTTTTAATCATTTGTTCACTAGTCTATTGTCATTATCTCCTAGATGAATCCCTGTCTCTTCATCTCATCTGTGAACATAATTATTTTTACATTTTTTTCCAGATTTATTGAAGTATATTTGACATAAAAATAAATAGCACATATTTAAAGTGTATAATCTGAGAAGTTTTGAAACCCTCACCACAATCAAGATAATGAATATATCCGTCATTCCCTAAATTTCCACGTAATCTCTCCCTCACTCCAGTCTATACCTGTCTCCATCCCCAGACAATCACTGATGCACTTTCTGTTACTGTTTTGTTTTTTGTTTTTGCTTTTTCTAGAATTTGATAACGAGGAGTATTGATGCTTTCATCTGACTTCTTTCACTTAAAAAAATTTTTAGAGATTCATCCGTGTTCTTGTATATACTACTAGTTCATTCCTTTTTATAGATGACTTGTCTTTATTTCTGTCAATACTACACTGTCCTGAATATTCTATCTTTATAATAAATCTTGAAATTATTAGTATAGTTCTTAAAAATGTTCTTTTACAAATTTGTGGTTATTATAGCTTTTTTGTGTATTCAAAAAATATTAAAATCAGTTTCTTCATTTCTACAATAAGGCCTGTTGGGATTTTGATTGGCATTGCTTTAAATCCTTATATCAATTTGGGTATAATTGCCATCAAAACAATATTGAATCTTTCTATTCATGAGCATGATATATTGCCCTATTTTTTAGGTCTTCTTTAATTTCTTTGAGCAATGTTTTGCAGTTCTCAGGGTACAAATACTTTTGTAAAATATTTCATGTAGTTTGATGCTATTTTAAATGGTATTTTTTTTAAACTTCAATTTCTGATTGCTTATAGCCAGTATATATAAATACTATAGATTTTTGTATATTGATCCATGAGTATAGTAATATCCATTATATTACTACACTCACTTATTAGCTCTTATAGCATTTTTTGGTATGTTTTGTAAGATTTCCTACACAGAAGTTCATGTTGCCTGTGAACAATTACATTTTTACTTCTTTTTGTTTTTCATCTTGCTTTATTGCATTGACTAGAACTTCCAGTACACTGTTGAATAGAAGTTGTGAAAGATAAGATCCTTGACTTGTTCTTGATGTCAATCTTTCAACATTATGTATAATTTTAGCTGTGGGTTTTTTTGAGTAAGTACCTAGGAGTGTGATTATTAGATTGTATGGCAAAACTTTGTTGGGCTTTGGAAGAAACTCAAAAGCTGTCTTCCAAAGTGGCTGTACCATTTTATATTCCCATCATCCATTAATTTTTTAATAAATTAAAAAATATATTTTCCATTTCCAGTGCCCTTCATATCTTTGGTAGATCAAGATTTCCATATAGTATTAATTTCCTTTTGCCTGAAGGACATTTGTAATATTTCTTATATTGCTGATCTTCTGGTTACAAATTCTTTCAGCATTTGTATGCTATAAAAAAGTCTTTATTTCATCTTGACTTTGGAAATATATTTTTTCTGGGTATAAAATTCTCAGTGGAAAATTTTTCTTTTCTTTCTAGTTTTTATAGAAAATGTTAAATTAAAAGCTGTTTCTCTTTCATGTTTCTCCAATGTCTTCTGCCTTATATTGTTTTCAAGAAGAAGCCTATTGTCATTCTTGCCTTTAGTCCTTTGTATATACTCTTTTTTCCCTAGTTGCTTTGAAGGTTTTTTATTTATCACTGGTGTTAAGTAATTGGGTTATAAGGTGCCTTGGTGTTATTATGTGCATGTTTCTTGTGCTTCGGATTCATTTATCTGCTTGGATCTGTGGGGTTATAGATTACTCCCAGCCTGAAAATATTTTTACATTATTTCTTCAAATATTATTTCTGTACATTCTCCCTTTTCTTAAGTACTCCAATACATGCATGTTACACAGCTTGAAATTGTGTCCTACCTTGGTAATGTTCATTTCAATTTGAGGGTTCTTTTTCTCTCCATGTTTCATTTTAGTTTCTATTGCCAATTATATTAATTAGCCAAAGGGGTGCTGAGGCAAAGTACCAGAACTCTGTTGGCTTTTATGGAGGGTATTTATTTGGGGTAAAAACTTAGTTATAAGGCCCTAAAGAGTCCAACTCAAGGCTGCTTTCTCATCAGAGTCAGTTGCCACGTGTTGAAGCAAGATTACAGACGAGCTCTGCCTAGTCTCCCAGGGCTTCCTATATCAGTCTGGCATAGGGCTCATTTCTCTCCCAGCCTTCTCAGCTGCTCAGCTGCTCTGTTCTCTTCAGCTGCAAACTATCAGGCAAATGGCTCATCTCTCCCTGGGCCCCCAGGATCAAACATGACAGAGCTTTCTCCTCTTTTCATGTGTCTTCTTGAGTGAGTGTCAGTTTATAACAGCCCACCAAGGGACTCAACCTGAGTCATGCCCTACTGACTTGGTCAAATTAAAGCTGTAATCTTAGCTGGAAATTTAATCAAGACGTGTAAGTTGAATCTAATGCATTCAAAGGTATTACGCCCAGAGAAATAGATTAGTTTACAAACATAATCTGTCTTTTTGAGATTCATAAATGATCTCAATAAACACCAAGTTTTCAGTTCCATTGCTGTTTTTTCCTTAGTGTCTAATCTTCTATTAATCCCACCCAGTTTTTTTTTTTCCATCCCAGACATATTTTTTAACCTCTAGAAGTTGAATTTTTTTTTTTTTTTTAAATATTTTTTTGTATCTCTACTTAACATGCTCAACCATTTCTCTATTTCTTGAACATTTGGCATATAACTATAACTGTTAATGTACTTGTCTAAGAATTCTGTAATCTCTGTCATTTATGGGTCTGTTTCTGTTGATTAATATTTCTCCTCATTATGAGTTATATTTTCCTCCTCTTTGTGCTGCAGCCTAAGACTTGTCTCCACACAGGAATTTGGGCAATCACAGGGCTCAGTACATTTGTTTCCCCTCTCAAGGGTCACTCTGTGGCACTGCCTGATGCCAATGTTTGAAACCTTGTTTCATGCATTTTGTCTAATATTTTAGTTATTTTAGTCAGAAGGGTAAATTTGGTTCCTGGGATTCCATCTTGGCCTAAACCAAAGTCTCTTCATAATTTGTGTTTTATATCATTGCCTCAAATATTGTTCTGAATCCCTGGTCTGATTAAAAACCTTTGGTGATAATTCTTTACCTTCTAATCAAAGTTCTAATCCTTAGCAGAACATCTAAGTTCCTTTCTCCCCGAGTCTGTCTCCCCCACACAGACATTATATAATTAAACCACACTCTTACAGACTCTTTGACCTAAAGATTGGATTGATTTCAAGGATAAGTAATCACATCTATTCACTTTCATGTTTATCATATACTTTGGAGAAAATAACAACATTGGGTTTCTATGAGAATTAGTTTTACTTTTTAAAACATGCAAAGTCTTGAGTAGATTACCATCATCTTTCATATTTCTTAAAGATATAGAGAAGTCTTGTTCCCCTTTAAATCTAACAGTAATTTTCAAAGAAAACACTTTGTCTAAATTAGTTTGCTTCAAAGTGTATCTATCTGGTTTTGAGCTCAGAAAACAAAACTTGAAGTCACACTCAAATGTTTTGTTTATTTTTAAAAATTTTGACTAAAGAAGAAAGATAATTGTCTTTGTGTTCTTAAAAAAATTACCTCAAGGCCAACTCTTTGTGACAGAGTCAACTAATATGAGTTGATACTAAAAATTTTGATGATATTTGTTGGAAATTCCAACAGAATAGACTCGTTTCCATAGTGGAATTGGAACTCCTGTAATCAATCAAATCATCATTATGAACCAGAATACTCTCAAAGCATCTGCCATTTACAATGAAGAGATAATGATCTTTATGGGAAAAATTACAGTGGCATAAAAAGCACCTGCTGTCAAAATTAGCCTTTCAAAAAGCAGAAGCTGTTCCACTGCCATAACTTTTTTTTTTTTTAAGATTTTATTTATTTATACATTTATCCCCCCCTTGCTGCTTATGCTTGCTGGGTCAGCTAACCACGCTGTGCGGGCGGGCTTGCCTTCACCAGGAGGCCCCGGGAACCGAACCCAGGGCCTCCCATATGGTAAACGGGAGCCCTACTGATTGAGCCACAGCCGCTTCCCCACTGCCATAACTTTTAAGCAGTAATTATTATTAGGACAATTTAAAGCAAATTAGCAGGTGGTTTGGAATTAAATATACAATATATTTACATCGAGAGCAGTAATGCGAAGACAGTTCATTTTCTCTGCTGGGAAATAAGTGTGTTTTATCAAATGGCAACTTTGCTTTTCCCTGTGCTGAATTCTGCCAGTGGGAACAGAGGTGTGAGAGAGCTACAGGGGAACAGAGGCACTATATTGGAGAGGTGATGTGTGGCCAAAGCAAGAATCTGTTCTTTGGAATTAAATAACTGGCATTTATTCAGTTTCTCAATATTAATACCTTTGACTTTCAATAAATGACATTTTTCCTTCCTCCCAGCATTGAATATGACCTATGTCATTGTATCCCTAGGCATTCTTATTGATAGCAAAAAATATATATATGTAACAACAACAACAACAACAACAAAAAAAAAAAAAAAAAAAAAAAGGGAAAGGAAAGAAAAAGAAAACCACGTGGTATCAGGCATAAACATGGACTCATGGACTACAGTTAGGTAGTTACTGGGTGGCCATTCTTCCAAATATCAGGGTTACTTCCTTGAGTTAGGGGAAATTAGAGTTGTCAGTGTACCTCTATGTTTCCTCAACATGTCCTTCTCTGAGGACACATTATTCCAAATCACTGGTTCAGCTTAAATTGGGTTTTGTGTCTGAAAGCCGAGAGGACTAGAGCTGAGTCACCCTGACTGGTGAGAGGAAATTTGGGAGGGGAGAGCAATGGAAGGCCACATCCTTGGCTTATCTGGCATAAAGTCACATGCCTTCCCACAACAAAATTAGCCACACAATGGGGATGCAAACTATTTTCTCTAATTATTAAATCAAAAAATTATTTTCTCACATATTTTATATGGGAGAGCAATAGAGTATGCAGTGGTAGCTGGGATGAGAATTTCACAGCATCTAGTACATGATGACATGTACGTAATGTAATGCAAAAGAATTGAGCAAGTCCTATAGGTAAGCAGGGAATATTTATTTTGCTTATTACATATTTTATTTAATATTTTATTTATTCCATATCAAAGCAGTGGTTCCCTGAAAGAATCAGAATCTAGGTGGTGCTTTGCACATTTCTACAACTTTAAGATGAACTATGCTTGAAGACAAGTCAGATTTTCTCATTATCCTTGATCAATGCTGAGTTGGACTCCTGTGGTAGTCACATGACTTCTTTGAGGGTCGTTATAAAATTTAAAACTCACTGGGAAGGATTGTCCTAGATGGCTTCACACATTATCGTCATCTTCTTATTTTGACAGGCAACTTCGTTTGTTGCCTCTTGGAGCCACTTTTTCCTCAGTTTCTATAACATGTACTCTCTTGACTCATGCCCTTCCTCTGTAGCCATTCATTTTTATTTTAATCCCTTCTCTGCCCCACATGTTTATTTTATTTTTTTTTCCATTTAAATGCTCCACAAGGATCTGTCCTTGGGTTCCTCTTACCACATTCTGTATTAAGGAATGTCATAGCATCAAGTTCCACCTTCACAGGTCTTTTTCTCTGGTCCTAATCTCTCCCTCAGATTCCTGGCCTCAATTTATCTATCACTATTTACCTACATGCATGAATGCCATTTCAAGTAAATGAGACCTAACTCATAATCTTTCTTCTAAATATGCCCCACCTCCTGGATTCTTTATTTTTTGAAAATGGCATTACCATCTCCCTGGCAACAGGCTTAGAATCTCAGCATTGACTTTTTTTAATTTTAATTTTTAAATTTACTTTAATTTATTTTTATTTTTAAAAGATACTTAGATTACGTAAATGTTACATAAAAAAATGTAGAGGATTCCCATATGCCCTGCTCCCTACCCCTTCCACACTTTCCCACATTAACAACATCCTTCATTAGTGTGGTACATTTGTTAAAATTGATGAACACATATTGGAGCATTGCCACTAAGTGTGGATTATAATTTACATTATAGTTTAAACTCTCTCCCACACAATTTTACAAGTTATGACAATATATATATAATGGCCTGTATCTGTGATTGTAATTTCATTCAGGACAATTCCAAAGTCCTGAAAATGCCCCCATATTACGCCTATTTTTTCCCCTCTCCTTCCCCTCAGAACCTCCAGTGGCCACTGTCTCCCATTAATTATAAAAGTTCTTCCATTGCTAGACTAACAATTAGTCTATAGTAGAATAGCAATAAGTCTACTCTAGTCCATCGTTCTTTCCCCAATTCTGAGGATTCTGTGATGGTGATGCCCACTCCGCTTTTGATTCCTCCTTCTTCCTGCCTCTTATCATCAATCAAGGGTCATATTATGTCCATCTTATTTCTTCTGAGAAGCAGGGTACTAGAATGGTTAAGCAAGAGCATTCTGGAACTAGCAGCTGATTCTCTAATTGGGGAAACAGGCAATTTTTAATCTTTCTGTGCCTCAGTTTCTACATCTGTAAAACTGAAAAAAAATACTAAAAGAATTTACCTCATAGGATTGTTGTGTGGATTAAAATTGGTTATTTAGTTATTCTTGAACAGTACAGGGTGCATAGTAAATAGCCAATAGATGCTAGCTGTTATTATGATTATTATTAGCTCTTGCATCTTCTCCCCTTTCTCCTTTATCACTGTAATTATGCTAATTAGGACACTTGTTAGTTCTTAGTTAGACTTTGAAGTAGTTTGTAATTGATCTCCTTATTCCCAGGATCTCCTTATTCCACTTCACCTTACATTCTGCTGCCACATTAGTTTGGCATATGGCTAAGAATTTTACTCTTTTGCAAAATAAGGTCTTTAAATCTTTTGTTTGTCGCTGAAGACTGTAGTATTTTCCATTGTCATTTACCACTACTCCCCTTAGGGACTTTTCAGCCCAGCCAAATTGAACTTTTCACTCTCTACATTTATGGTCTGCACATCACATCTCCTTGTCTTTGCTCATGGGGACCCATTTGCCTGAATCATCTTCCTCTTCACATTTTTCCCTATATGGCCAAGTCTTGGTCATCTTTTGAAGTCCTGCTCATAAGGCTCCATCCACAGAGACTTCTTTTACCACTTCTATGTTCCCATAGGAGGTAATATGCCCTTCAACTTATCCCCATGGTAATTTCTCTGTATAACTTTTATCGTTCTCTTTATTTTCTGCTGTATGTTTTAGTTACTTAAGTCCCCTTATTCTTCACAAGTTTAGACCAGATTCATGTTTTATACACCTTTAAATTCCTCTCACATCTCCAGGGTGCCTTACCCATAGCAGGTGTTATGTATACACACTGTCTTTAGATCTCTGGGCTCAGCTAGAGGCTTTTAGCTAGAAGGTGTCCAATATGCCCTAAAAATATCTTATCTGGCTTGAAAAAAAAAAAAACACACAGTGATTTCTTTTTTGCTATGAATAATACATAATAAGCCAATATTATGTATTATTCATTGTAAAGCCTCTCTCTTTCTAGTAAGTGTTGCACTTTGAACTCAGAAATCACAGCATTTAGTCATTAATATAGACCTTAGGGCAGGAGTTCTTAACCTTTTTTGTTCCACGGACCCCTTTGCCAGGCAAGTGAATACCACAGACCCCTTACTAAGTCCACACTATATAGTGTATTATTTAATAAATATATCATACCCGCACCAACACATCCCCACAAGAATAATGTATTTTTGAATTTCAATTCAAGCTCACGGACCCCTTATTAAGAAACCCTGCCTTAGAAGGACAACCCCCTTATTGGGACAACTAAGGTCAAGAGGGACAGAGTGAAGAATTCAAGATGTAGATCAAGTTATCGGTAGAGATGAGACTGCTAATGACTGCACTCTAGGCCTAGCTGGTTTTCCTCTCGACTGCTATAAAATAATTTCTTTGTGGGCCTGGAGTAGTTATCAGGGACTGTGAATATTCTCTTTTAAACTCTAAAATTGTTTCTATAGAGAAAAATTATTCACCATTTACAAAGAAGTTATAATTAGCATAATGGCACCTCTTGAAGAATGAGACAATTTAGGCTGCAGAATATTTGTGACACTTAAATATAAGAAATGCTGGAAACACCGGAAGCAGAAGGATAAGAAGACATTAATGTACATAAGTTCTTTCTGAATAACAATGACAGAACCAACTTTTCATATGCACGAATGATTATTTATTTGGACACTGCCTTCCCTTCCTTCCATCAAAAAGTCATTCTTTCTTTCCTTCTTTTTTCAAACAGCATACAGCTAATCTCTCGGAGAATCAATTTTCTCCTCTATAAAATGTAGATTGTTTTTCTTACCTCATAGGTGTGGTGAGGATTTAATGAGAGAATGTATATGATGCACCTGATGCAGAGAAAGTAGAGACTATTAGCTCTTATTTCTTTTTTTTTCCCCCAGAGGAGGAGATAGTAAATAGATAACATACATGTGGCCATTCCTTTTTGTAATGTCAAATGAGATACATCAAATTCTCCATAACACTTTCTGACTGAGCCTTACAATACTTCCCAATACAGCACTCCAGGCAGCGAGTATCAATCAGCTGAGGTTATATGTGAGAGAAAATATTTGTCATCTTGTCCTAGATTATTAGCTCTTTGAAGGGATAAATGAAAGATGAATTTTTTTTTTTATCATTTCTAAATATGGTTCAGCTACATCTGTCTGCCTTAGTCCCCATCCCATCCCCAACTAGCACTTTCCCTTCTGTATTTTGTTTCAGTTCCAGCTCAAGCCATACTCCTTCTCTTTCTTTTCTCATACTCTAAAATGGTTCACAGAAACCAAAGTTGTGGTTTACTAAGGCTTGGATATATAAAGTATATTATGCTAAATTGACTGTGGCAACTTTGTTACTTTGATTATTCTTCAAATTTTTCAAAAGGAAAAGCATTTCCCCCTTGTTGGTAGAAAAAAATATGAAACATTTTCAGTTCAAAATACAAATTTTGAAAACATGAAGACCTGAATGAAAATCAAAATATTAGAACATAAGTGTGAAATTATGAGGATACTTTCTTGTAAATATTCTCTTTCTGGATTTTGGAAATTCCTTGTGAGTAGTCTCTAGTCCTTAATAGGAATTCTAAACATAGTATTTAGTATTGATTAAAATGAGGGGATGGTGATTAACAGCGAGCACCAGGTGGCACAGCTGGGATTTGAACCATAGTTTAGCTGGACTCTAGGTCCCATGGTCCTATTCTCCATTCAGCACTGCCTCCTCAGACTAAGCTGTCACATACTATGTGTCGGTGGTTAAGTGTTTAAGTTCTTCAATCTTCAGTTTTCTCATCTGTAAAACTAGAATAAACCTCTCTGCATGTTATGGGAGACTACAGGAGTTCATTTCTGAAGAGAGCTTACTGACCAGAGACCTGTTATTGTAAGAATTCCAACAATCACAGAAATAGTTATTGATTTGTCCGAGTATACTTTCAATGTAAAAAAAACCAAGGAAAATAATTCTGCAAATTTCCTTCTGGGAAAATAGCATCTTATTTCCTTCTGAAAGAATGCATGACCTTTGACAACAATCTCAAACTTAAGCAAAAAATTACCTACTGAGTTGGTGTGTGCTAGACAGTGAGAGCTGTAATGAAAGATCTTTTACTTTGAATCCTTTTTTTCTATCTTCTTATAAAAACAAAATTTACTATTTTTGAAAAATAACATTAACCCAAGTAGATGGTACAATGGAATAATTCATTGTACGTTTTAATTCAGTTAGCATTAGGAACATAGTTTAAATTTAAATGTATGTCAGTGAAAGGATATATACTAAATTGTTAATAGTATAATGTATTTTGATGATGTTGGGGATACACGTAGAAGAGTGGAGATGAAGATTAATCTTTTTTGTCTTTATATATTTTTGTTTTATTTGAACTGTTACAACAAACATGCATTATTATATTTAATAGTTAATTTTTAAAGGCCATTAAGATATTTACTATGAATTGTTTTTGGTTTGGCCCTTGGTAAATTTATGATGTCACTGAAATTTATAGTCTATGTCTTCTGCCTCCTTGTTCTGTAACATTTTATTCCATTTCTCTCTCTCCTTACCACAGCACCATGTTATTTTTCTATCAAAATTTATTGCCAAAATGGGTATAAGAAATTCAGAGTTCCAAATATAAGTAATTTATAACAACATACATTTTTGGCCCTCTGAAAGATATTTATTATTCAACAAAGATCAAAGTCGTAAGTCAGAAATGGAAAAAACCTCTTGGTTGGATTTCTGTTTCCCATCAGCAAGGGGAGGGCAAGACATTTTATAATTAAGGGGACCTTTCTGGCCCCATAAGGTCATCTCAACCAGAGATTGGATATGGCCTATTCTGCCTTGTGTATAAATGAGGATGAGGTTATTGGACTGCCTGATAGGATTATTCACGGATTGAGCTCTTGGAAAATTGGGAGAAGGTGTGTGCATTTGGTTTACCCAGAAGAAGGCAGAGACCTGCTGATTTGTTGTTGGATTGAATCATTGTACTAGCCAAAGTAAATATGAGAGACTTAATTATTCTGATAGAAATGGGAAGTATTAAAATGTTAGAAGTAATCTTTTCAGTCAGAACTGTGAAATATCTAGCTCCACCAAATAATGAAAAACCTGGTTAGAATCATGGTGTAATCAGTGCTGATAATTTATTCTACACACTCTTGAAGCAGCCTTATGATTCCCAAATCAAGTATAATCCTTAACAGTTCCTCAAAATATTCCTTTATGTAGGATTTCATGAGGTGAGTGAAAGAATTGAAAACCAACAGTGCCTAAAATATTGTTTCCTAAAAGTTTATCATAACCATAGATATACATGAATAAACCCAAAGACACTATTGTTTATTTAGTCATCAGTTCACTCATTCACTTACACATCAAATATTTGAATGCCTACTGTATGCTAGGTACTGTCTAGGTGCTTGGGATGCATCAGTAAATCAGGAAAAAAAAATCCCTGTCCTTTTGGGACTCTAGCTGGAGGAGCAAGGAATACATAAAAACTTAACAGATAAATAAATTATATTGAAGAAAAATGGAACAAAGTAAGGAGAATTGAATTTTCCAAGGGAGGGAGCAGGTTACAATTTGAAATATATTGGTCAGAGTTATCTTTTTAGAAAAGTTAATATTTGAACAAAGTCTTCAAGGGGTGGAGGGAGTTAACCAACCAGATTTCTGGAAGAATAGGTTTTCAGGCTTTGGGAATGGCTAGTGCTGAGGACTCTGAGGTGGAAGTGTGCCTTTCTTCTTGGAGAAACAGCAATGTAGCCAACGTGGCTGGATCTGAGTGAGTAGGAGGAGAGTTGTAGAAAATGAATTTGGAGAGTAAATAGAAGATGTGGGGTACATGAGGCTCAGATGATGAAGACCAGTGTTTTTCAAAGTTTAAGGTGCATCAGAATCACGTAGAGTGTTTGTTATATACATATTGATAAGCTCCACCCAAGGAGTTCAGAAATTTTGATTCAGAATGTCTGTGATAGGGACCAAGAACTTGAATTTCTTATAATCCTCAGTGATGCTAGTGCATTTGGTTTTGCCCTAATAAAGGTAGATCAGACCGTATACAACATTATGAGGACTTGAGCTTTTTTTTTTTTTTTTTAATAAGGAGCCATTTCAAGGTTTTAAGCAGATGAACAACAACATCATAACCTACCCCTTACTTTAAAAATTATTACTCCAGCTATTGGGTTAAGACAAGGCTGTAGGGAATAAAAGATGGAAACAGAAAGAATAATGAGGGGATTGGGAGACTATTGCAGTAATATAAAAGAGAGATGATGGTAGCTTGGGTAGAATAAAAACAGTGGTGATAATGAACATGGGCCAGATTCTGGATCTATTTGAAAGTAGAGCCAACAAGCTTTTCTACAGGATTGGCTATGATGTGACAGTTAAGTATGGCTTCATGGTTTGGGGTCAACGCAAGTGAAAGGATGAAGTTGCCATCACCTGTGACAGAACTGACATTTCATTCCGATTTTCCTCACTGAGGTACTGGTGAAAAATGTATAGGAAGGGCCAAGGGAAGTATTGGTTCTAGTCTGGATTGTCTCTCTTCTTTCATTACTGGTTCTGAGTAGTTCTCCAAACCTCTTCCAATTAGTATCTAAATTTTGTCAGATGAGAATCTTTCTTCTATCAGGATTAATATGCAAACTGAACAGAAATTTTTACACTCTTCAATTGTTCAAAGTTCAGATGTTAAATATGAAGTCTTCATAAACTCTCTTAAAACTGTAGTGATTTATGTTCTGATTAGTATGTGCACATCCATATAGGGCTAGAATTTAAGGAGATGCAGCTCTCTAATATCTGTACTGCAAGCAAATATCTACTGCAGAACTCTGGAAATTTTAGGGGTGCCCATTGTTATCAATGCAATGCATCAGTATTGCATTACTAAATGCTATCTCCTGGCCTAAACTGCATTGACATTTTTTCCATTTAAGTATCTCTTGCACCTTATGTGAGCATGACATCATGGCCACCGTGTGAAATTTGCCAATTATATACCATCATTTACATATATTGCTCATACCTAGAATATTGCTTGTTTCTTATCCATTTACTTAAGAAGAAAGTCTAGAGAAGACATTTTTTTCATTTTTCTTTTAAAAAAGTTTTCTATCATGATTATAGGACAAATAAGGCTTTTATTTTTGCAAGAACATTATTTTGCTTTCTCCTTGATACCCCAATGGCATGAGAACATTTTGTGATCATATTTTCTGAGCACAGTCAAAGAAATCAATAGAAACTGATCTGAATGTCTGTAAAATGTTCTGGAATGAAGGTTAAGTAGAATCAAGGGACCAAGAGAAAAGTCTTGGGGATGTTTTATGCTGCAAACTGTTTTAAAAGAAGATAAGGATAAAATATTTCTCAAGGACAAGGACAAAGCTGTTCTATATAACAACCCATTCTTTTTAGGCCTTGAGTGATCTTTCCTTACTTTACTTCTTCTGCTGATTAATATTCCCACTAATCACAATGAAGTAAACAACTTTTAATAAAGAAAGATTTTACTTTGATATATCATACAAGATATCTTAATGAATACAATACAACAAAAGATGTAATTGGTCTGAATAGGACGTGAATGACATTTTTCCAACTTTCTAGGGAAAGGATGGAAGCAGCTTAATGCTCCCATCAAAGAAAACTGGCAAAATATAGTTGCTTTTCCTCTCTCTCCTTTCTCTCCTCTCTCTCCTCTCTCTTCCTCCTTAACCACTCACATACAAGCAAAGCATATACACAATGGTAATTCCTGCATTTAGAGTGAAGTGATCTTTCAAAACCTGATAGGAAATACCACAAAGGAAAGGAAAGTGAGAACTAACCACTTGAAACTAGTGGGTTTATAAACCTTCTTAGAACTCTGTTTCTTCAAAGAAAAAAGTGAATAACAGATTTTCGCATACCATGCTGAGTACCAATAGTTTAAAGAAGTATTAAAATTACCTTTTTCCTTTTCTCCTATACTTCAGGCAGTAGATCATTTTATATACCCAGACTCTTTACAATGTAGCATTCATGAAGTCCAACAGATAACAAAACATTAAAAAGCAAGTTAAAGGGCAAGAAAATGTGAACCAAATCAGGAGATAAAACACAGTTAATATAAACAGGACCAGAGATAGTATAGATATTTGAACTATTAGACAAAATCTTGAAAAAAATATATAAATATGTTAGGTAACTTAAAATAAAAGAGGAGCTTGATGAGTCAATGGGTAGGAAACCTCAGCAAAGAAATGAAATGAAGTTAAAGCACTAGTTCTTTAAAATGTATTATCCAAAAAAAATAAGTCAATGGGTGAGCTTAAAGCATATTCGAGACTGCAGGGGAAAAAAACCATTGAATTTTATACAGGACACTAGAAACTAAACTGAAGCATAAAGAAGAAAAAAACTTTAAGATATGGACTTAGAGGAGTGATGTCATCAACATGATGATGTAAGACATCCTCTGGAAAAGTGTCCCTTCAGAATCAACAAATTAAAGGAAAAATCCAACTTGATTAGAACTCGGAGCATGATAGTGACTGAAGAGGGACTCCACAATCACTGAATTGAAGAAAAAGAAAATCAGTCTCCAAGATCAGGTAGATTTTATTCCTGAACCCACCAATCAGGACCCCTCCTCCTCACTCAGTACCTGTGCAGCAGCTTGGTAGTCATGCAGAAGCAGCAAGGCCTGGGTCCCACCTGCTGTGGATGCAGACTATAGAGCCATTCACAGCAGTGCGTTAGAATCCCACACATTTATCAAGGCATAGGAATCTAAGTCTGCAGACACCCAAGGTGGAAAATAAGCCAATGAGGAGTGCCACATACAAAAGGGCTGCCAGGGGGAGAAGAAAAGAGAAATACTGCAGCAGGACTGTTGCCAAGAAGTATGCATACTCAGTCCAGTCCCTGTTCCCTGGACCACCTAAATGCGATATGGACCTTTCTGGATTGACCTGCTTTTCTAGATTGACCCCATCTGGGTCCCTGGAATCAATTTTAATGGTGTAGAAACCCAATACAGGAAAAATGAAACAACTGTGTGTGTGTGTGTGTGTAAACTAAGCTGATATAAGACAGCATGGGTCCTAGAGCTGAAAAGTGTAAGGAAAGGGGACATTGAGTGAGGCAGATAATTTAAACAAATCATAGGAGATGGGGAGAAAATTCTGCACACAACAAACAACAGATCAAGATGTCTGGAAAAGGAAGCGAGGAAAGGAAGCTTTCCCCTAAAGGTGAAACAATTGTACAAAAAGTGCAATCTTAAAAAATGTATTGCATATCCAGAACAAAAAACAGTTGAAGAAGAGCTGAGAAAATCTAAACAAACATGGGCATTCAAGGGTCCAGAATAAGTTAGACCAAGAGTAAAAAATAAGTCTTAACACAAAACCAATCAACAATAAAACTCTAGATAAGAGAAAGAAACTGACCTTTCAATTAACACACCAGAATAATCAGATGTCCAGCCATTGGCCAAAAATTACAAGCTATATTAAGAAACAGGAATATACGGTTCAGTCAGGGGACAAATTAAAATTTCAGAGGAGTCACATCATTTGGAACAACTCCTCAAAGAAATTCAAACAAATCTCCTAAATCAATTCAAGGAGATGAAGAAAAATATTGATATAGAGCTAAAGGATATTAAGAAGACAATATATGATTATAAAGAAGAATTTGAAAGTTTAAAAAGAAACATAAAAGGCATTATGGGGGTGAAAGTTACAGTAACAGATTAATAACACACTAGAGGCATAAAACAGCAGAAGAAAGAATCAGTGAATCAGAAGACAACACAATTGAAATCATATGTCAGAAGAACAGATATAGAAAATAATAGAAAAAAATGGAGCAGTTCTCAAGGATTTAAGGGACAACATGAAGCATCCAAACATACACATCTTAGGTGTCTCTAAAGGAGAAGAGAAGGAAAAGGGGCAGAAAGAATATTTGTGGAAATAATAGCCAAAAATTTCCCAACTCTTATGAAAGACATAAATATACATGTCCAAGAAGCACAGCATCCTCCAAACAGAATAAATCCTAACAGATCTACTCTGAGACACATACTAACTAGAATGTCAAATGCCAAAGATAAAGAGAGAATTATGAAAGCAGTAAGAGAAAAGTGATTCATCACATCCATGGAATCCTCAATAAGACTAAATGCCAATTACACATCAGAAACTATAGAAGCAAGAAGGCAGCGATATGATATATGTAAGGTACTGAAAGAGAACAGCTGTCAGCCCCAAATTCTTTATCCAGCAAGACCATCCTTCAAAAATGAGGGAGAGTTTAAAATATTTACAGTTAAACTGAAACAGAGATTTCATCAACAAGAGACCTGCCCTACAAGAATTACTAGAGGGAGTTCTGAAGGTTGAAAGGAAAAGACAGGAGGTAGTGGCTTGAAATAGTGTGAAGAATGAAGATCTTCGGTAAAGGTAACTAAAAGGGTAAATGCATAACCCAATAGTGCTGTATCATCAATATGTAACTCTATGCTTTAATTCCTGTAAGAGTCAGAACATAATTGAACAAGAAAAAGGCATATTTCCTGATAATGGAAATGTAAAATATAAATAGGCAATATGAGTAAAAAACAACATAGATAGGGGAAATAGAGGGATATGGGACCAGAGAATGTGTATGCTGTTTTCAAGTTAATAGTTTATGGATGTAGGTTGTATAATATAAACCCAAAGGTAAACATAAAGAAAGTATTTCAAAAATTATAGACACAAAAATGAGAAGGGGATCAATCTGATATATTACAAAATATCAACTATAAAGAAAAGGAGGGTGCAGTAAAGGAAAAGAGAGATAAAAAAAAGATGTGGCATATAAAAACCAAATGGACAAAATGGCTGAAGTAAATACTGCCTTTACAGTAATAACACTGAATGCTAATTGATTAAGCACCTCAATCAAAAGACACAGATTGGCAGAACAGATAATAAAGCATGCTCCAACTCTATTTTGTTTAGAAGAGACTCAAAGACACAAATAGATTGAAAATGAAAGGATAGAAAAGGATATTCCATGCAAATAGGTACCAAAAAAGAGGTGGGATAACTATATTAACATCAGACAAAATAGACTTTAAGTAAAAAGATGTTACAAGAGATAAAGAAGGGCACTATGTATTAATAAAAGGGGCACTCCATCAAGAAGAAATAACATTCATAAATATTTATGCACTTAATCACGGTGCCCCAAAATACATGAGACAAACATTGGCAAAACTGAAGGGAGAAATAGATAACTCTAAAATAGTAGTTGGAGACTTCAATACAACACTCTCATCAATAGATAGGACATCTAGAAGGAAAATTAAAAAGGAAGCAGAGAAAATGAATAATATGATAAATTAGCTAAACTTAACAGATATATACCAAACATTGCCCCCCAAAACAGCAGGATATTATACATTCTTCTCAAGTACATATGATTCATTCCCCAGGATAGACCACATGTTGGGTCACCAAACAAGTCTCAATAAATTTAGAAAGATTGAAATGAGATAAAGCATATTCTCTGACCATAATGGAATGAAGCTGGAAATCAGTAACAGGCAGAGAACTGGAAAATCCACAAATAAATGAAACTTAAATAATATAATGTTAAACAATCAATGGGTCAAAGAAGAAATTACAAGAGAAAACAGTAAGTATCTTGAGATGAATGAAAACAGGAATACAACATAACAAATCTAATGGGATGCAGCAAAGCCAGTGATGAGAGCATTTAGCCTTAAATGCTAAAGAGCTAAAAATCAAAACGCTAATGAGCCATAACATGGCCGATGGATAATATGGTAGAGAGACAACGTGGCCACGAGACCCCACCTGAGACCTTGACCTTGACCTTGAGGTCCCAGTTGGGACTATTTCTGGGGCCAAAGGGAGGCCTTGGATATTCCAAACAGACCTCACCATTGGCATACCCAGTAACAACTGGGGCCCCTCCCCTCTCTCTGCCTGAAGGAGGCTGCACCAAATCTCAGTGCGTATTTCCGTCCTTCTGTCACATTTCTCAGCAAGCTCTGTTCTTACCCCAATTTCCCAATAAAGTCTTTTTACAGGCCTAAAAAAAAAAAAAAAAAAAAAGGAATGCATTTCTGGTACATGAGCCAACATGGATGAATCTTGAAGACATTATGTTGGGTGAGATAAGTTACATACAGCATACAAATATTGTATGATTCCATAGTTTTGAAATAATTAGATAAGCAAACTCATAGAGTCAGAAACTAGAATATAGGTTTGCTAGGGGCTGTGTTGGGGGTAGAGAATGGGGGTTTAATACTCAATTTGTACAGAATTTCAAATTGGCTTGATTGTAAAGTTCTGGAAATGGATGGTGGTGATTTTGAGTGTAAGTAACAGGACTGAATTATTTATGTGAATGTGGCCAAAAAGGTCATATATATGTTACTTGAAAAAAACTTAAAACTTAGGATTGTGGGCGTGAATGTGGCTCAAGTAGTTGAGCTCCTGTTTCCCACATGGGAGGTCCCAAGTTTAGTCCCGGGTTCAGTTCTTGTGCCTCCTAAAAATAGCCCCCCCCCAAAAAAATAAACAACAAGCAAGCAAACAAACAAACAAACAAAAACAATAACTCAGGGGAGCTGATGTGGCTCAGTGGTTGAGTGCCAGCTTTCCACTTACAAGTCTGGGGTTTAATCCCCGGCCCAGGTACCTCAAAAAACAAAACAAAACCCAGATAGGATTGCATAACACAGTGAACCCTATTGTAAATGATGGACTCTGGACTATAGTTAGTACAACTATAAAAATGTCCTTTTATGAATTATAACAAGTGTACCACATTAATATAAGGTGATAATAAAAGGGTGGTATACTGGAAAAAATATATATACCAATATAAACTATGGATATAGTTAATAGTACAATTATAATACTCTTTCATCAGTTGTATCAAAGGTACCACACTGATGCAAAGTGTTAATAATAGTCATGAGGTATATGGGAAAACTGCTCAGTTTTTTTCTTGATTTTTCTTTAAATCTACAGCTTCTCTAATTAAAAAACTTAAAAAAAAAAAAAATGAACTTAGTCTTAGGTACCTGTGGGAGAATATCAAGCAATAAACAGTGTGCAGTTAGAGATCCAGAAAAATAGAGGATGGAGATATTGGTGAAGAAAAACATTTAAAGATATAATGACCACAATTTTTCTAAATTTAATGAAGAATATTAACCAAAAGGCTGAAGAATATCAGCAAACCCAAAACAGGACAAACATAAAAAAAAATAACCCTTAGGTATCTCAATGTTAAATTCCTGAATGCCAAAGATAAAGAGAATATCCAGAGAAGAAGAGACACACTTATGTATAGGATTATAAAGTTAAGAAATACTTTTGCTTTCATTAAAAATAATGCCATCCAGAAGACGATGAAATGACATATTTAAAGTAATGAAAGAAAACAAAGTTAACCTCAATTTCTTTACTCAGTGAAAATATCCATCAGAAAGTAAGGTGCAATAAAGACATTTAAAATAAACAATCCAAAGAATGTCACCTAAATACATGCATTACAAGAAATGTTAAAAGCAGTTCTTCAGGCCCAAGGGAAATGGGTTCATATAGAAACTCAGATCCACATGAAGGTATATTGTCTTCTAGAAATGGTAATTATTTGGATAAAGATAAAATATTTTTTTCTTATGTCTTCTTTAAAAGGCAACAGCCATTAAAAGGAATGAAGTTTTAATACATGCTGTAACATGGGTGAACTTTGTAAACAGTATGCTAAGTGAAATAAACCAGACGCAAAAGAACAAATATTGTTTGAATTCATTTATATATCTAGAATAAGCAAATTCATAGAGGCAGAAAGATTAGAGGTCACTAAGAACTTGGAGGAGAGGAGAATGGGGAGTTATTTCTTAATGGGTACAGAGTTTCTGTTTTGGGTGATGAATAGTTTTAGTAATGGATGGTGGTGACAATAGCACAACATTGTAAATGTAATTAATGTCACTGAATTGTACACTTAAAATGGTTAACATTGCAAATTTTACATTATATAAATACTATCACCATAAAATTAAAATTTTAAATTGAAAAAAAACAGCAACATAACAATTATAATTGATATGGCTAATATTTTATCAAAGTAAAAATATTAACAATGCATTTGAGATATACTGTATGTGTAAAAGTAAAATACATGAAAATAACAGCACAAAGAACACAAATCAAATCTATGTATGTATATGATTTGAACAAAACTGTGAACAAAGAATAAGTATATAAGTATATAAAAGATAAATGTGTACATGTATATACAAATATGTATTATCTATGATAAGTAAATATATGTAATATATAAAACTGCTAATAATGACCAGGTAGTGTTTATGGCAAGAATGCAAGGTTGGTTTATAAATGATCACATTAACAAAATAATGGGAAAAGCACATGATCATCTCAATAGATTGAGTAAACATGTTTTATAAATTCAAAACCTATTCATGATAAAAACTCTCAGCAAACTAGAAACTGAAGCAAACTTTCTCAATCTGATGAAACTCATCCATGAAAAACCTACAGATAATATTGCACTTAATGAAGAAAGACTGCATGTTTTCCCCCAGGTCAAGAACAAGGCAAGATGACTATGCTCACTATTTTATGCTGGAGTACATTTGTAATGTCTTTCAACATTTTACTGGAGGTCCTAACCAGTGTATCAGGGATGAAAAAATCAGATGGATGAGAAAAGAAGAAAAAAATTTATTAACAGATAAACATATTTTGTACATAAAAAATTCTATGGAAAATTTAAAGCAACTACTTGAATTAATAAGTGATTTATCAAGAATGCAGGCTACAAGGTCAATATACAAACATCCATATAGTTAAGATATCAACTTCCCCCCAATTGATGTATAGATTCAATGCAATTCCATTAAAAATCTAAACCTTTTTCATTAAAAAAGCTTTTTTCAAGTATATCATTCATACATGAACATATATGAACAATAGTGTATGGTAAAAGCTTGAACTTACAAAAGAAACATGTAAATCATACAGGGCTCCCATATATCACCCCACCACCAAAACCTTGCATTGTTGAGAAACATTTGTTACGAACCATGAAAGAGCATTGTCAAAATATTACTATTAACTATATCCCTTATCTTATAGTTATGTATTTTCCCCCCAATCTACCCAATTATTAACACCATATATTAGTATTATATATTTTTCCCATTTATCTATTTTTTTCTTTCGTTTCTCGAGCTTCAGTGTAATGTTTAAGAAACTACCATGTACCACAAGATCATGAAGTTGCTTCCCTACATTTTCTTCTAGGAGTTTTATGGTTGTAGCTTTTATATTTAGGTACTTGATCGATTTTGAGTTAATTTTTGTATAAGATGTGAGATAGGGGCACACTTTCTTTTGGATATGGATATCCAATTCTCCCAGCACCATTTGTTGAATAGACTGTTCTCATCCAGGTGGGTAGACTTGTCAGCTTTGTCAAAAATCACTTAACTGTACATGTGAGGGTCTATTTCTGAGGTCTCAATTTGGTTCCATTTCTTTTTTTCTTTTTTTTTTTTTTTTTTTTAAGATTTTATTTATTTATTCATTTATCCCCCCCTTGCTGCTTGTGCTCGCTGGGTCAGCTAACCACGCCGTGCAGGCGGGCTTGCCTTCACCAGGAGGCCCCGGGAACCGAACCCAGGGCCTCCCATATGGTAAACGGGAGCCCTACTGATTGAGCCACAGCCGCTTCCCATCAGTTTGGCATTTCTAAGCATTTTTTTTGTTGTTGTTGAAATTGACAAGCTAATTCTAACAGTAAGCTGGTAAGTAAGGCACCTAGAATTGAATAAAGAAGAACAAAGTTGGAAACTTATATTATCTGATTTCAAGATATACTATAAAGCTTTAGTAAAAAAGATTGTGTAGTACTGAAGTAAAGTTAGATTAATTAAACAAAAGAGTCTGAAATAGACTCAGAGTAATACAATCAATTGAGTTTAGACAAATGTTCCAAAGCAATACAGTGAAGAAAGGAAAGTCTTTTCAATAAGTAGTGTTAGAACAATTAGAGAGATCAGCATGAGAAAAAATAACTTTTCTTCTATCTCTCTTCACACACAGAAGCCATCAGTAAAATATAGTCAAGCCACAGACTAGCAAGAAATATTCACAAAACATATATTTGACAAAGGTCTTGCATCCAGAATAGAAATCTTTAAAATTCCTATGGTTCAAATAAAAAGACAAATGACCAAATTAAAAACTGGGCAAAGACTTAACAGGGACTTTCACAAAAGACAATATATGAATGGCCAATATAAACATGGCAAAATCATCATGAAAGTCAAATTAAATCACAACGGGATACTTCTACACACCTACTGGATGGGCTAAAATTTAGAAAAATTGGCCACAGCAGGTGTTGCTGAGGATGTGGAACAACTGCAGTTCTCCACGCATGCCTGGTCAGAGGGTAAAAAAGTGCAACCTCTAAAGAAAAGAATTTTTTGTTTTATGATTTTTATAAAGTTAAGCATATACATAGTCTATTATACTTTTTAGTATTTACCCAAAGGGAATGAATTTATAGAAAGTAATGACCCATTATTTAGTCTAAATATTTCCCATATGCCATCCTTCTTTTGTAAATGAGTTACTCAGTATACTATGAGAACCAGAGGTAAGCTCATCATTCTTCCCCAGTTCCCATGATGTCTTGCCACTCTGCATCTTCTGGAAGCTTTCAACGAAAGACAGTGCTATCCCCACCAAAGGCAACTAGTATGAAAAGTGTGAATTACCCTAATCTGTACAGGTATGTTCATAGCAGCTTTATACTTAATAGCCCCAAACAGAAAACAACCCAAATTTCCACCAACAGGATAATGGATAAATAATTGTGGTCTATTCACACTATGTACTCACCAATAAAAAGAAAATACTGATGTACACAATAACTTCGATGCATTTCAAAATCATTATACTTTGCGAAAAAAGCCAGGCATGAAAGAGTTCACATTGCATGACTCCATTTTAATGAAGTTCTAGCACAGGCAAAACTATTAAATAGAGATGGAAATCAGGGCAGTGGTTGACTTTATCAGGAATTGGCAGGAATTGACTGGAAAGGGGCATGAGGGAAAATTTTCAGGTGATGGAAATGTCTTCTACCTTGATAGGGGTAGTGGTTACATGGATTTATCAATACTTACCCAACTGTTCAATTAAGAGTAAAAATTAATGTGAGCTAATAACAGGAAAAAAATTACTGGCCACAAATGTAATGTCTATTGCAGAAGCAAAGGGCACTTTCTACATCTTGAGGGATGGGAAGAGAGGTGAGGGGGATATCTCTGCATTTCCAAGTAGAAGTTTGCTGGCTCAGCATGAAATACGTGAAACCTGACATTTCTTGGCCCTTTGGTCACTCTAAATTTGAGGGTGTGATGGCACCAATTTGAGGCACTTTGGATCAGCTATGAGGTGACTCAGAGTTCCTTTCCTTTTTGATTTATAGCCCACTTTTGCAAGTGTTGTTCAGAACTAGTTTGGAAGTGGAATGATAGATTGGTTAGCACTGAGCACTGGCCTTAAACCCAATGCCTTCTCCTCTCCTGAGTTGATGTAGTATATGTGACAAAATCTTAACCCCTCTAGACTTCAGTTGTATAACATAAATTCCATCAGATGATACTTGTTGAGACTATTGAGATGTAGGAATGAAAATGTGCTGAGGAAAATATTGGTCATTATTTCATAACTATGGAAGCTCACCCCCCTCCCTCTCGCCTCGTATCCTCCTCCTCCCTTTTTTCGGTCTTCTCTTCTCTTCTCTCTCCCTCCCTCCCTTCCTCCCTCCCCCCCACCCCTGACCCATCTCTCCTTCTTTCCCTCTCATTCTTTTATATCTCAATCAACCTGGGCTCTTGGAGTAACTGATTTCTATTTCCCCACATGTTCTATGTGTGTGTTTGCTAAAGTAATGTGTAACTGTCAAAGCACCCACACTCTTCTAGCTCCACATCCATCCTCAGGATTCGAGTTCACCTGTTCTAGAGAAAGAAGCTCTTTATAAACACTATTTTAATCAGCCTTGAGGCTCAGATTGAAGATGGGATTTCTAGAAGGGTTTTATTTAGAAAGAAATAATCCTACTATGACACCTTAAGGTCCACAATCAGTGTGTTCATTTTTATCACCTTCCTATTCACTAAACACCAAGTCCCTCTCAGGGAAAAATTCTTATTAGATTAATACATAAAGAAACCAAGCTCGAAACATGAAAGTTTCTTAATTACTCCCCCAATTAAAAGCCTCTGGGCTGTTCCTTCAGGTATTACTTTAGCTTGGCATACCTGTGGCCACCACTTAGGCCTGGTGGTTGCTGTTTTCTTCCTTGAAGATCCACCTCCATCGGGCCCACTTGGTTAAGCTTTGTAAGTATGTTTTGTGTCTGCCAGGTTAGAGCCCATCACCATTCTTCAGTGCTTTAATGGCTGGATTGTGGAGACCCTGAGAGCAGGGCCATGCTCTGTTCATCGCTATAGCCCCAAGTGTAGTGTTTGCTGAATGAATGAACAAGTGAGAGAATGAATTGATGACTAAATGAACGAGGCCCATTAAATTTTTGA
This sequence comes from Tolypeutes matacus, assembly GCA_026826555.1. NCBI lineage: Eukaryota > Metazoa > Chordata > Mammalia > Cingulata > Chlamyphoridae > Tolypeutes > Tolypeutes matacus. Next base: position 1,430,274 of record JAKSZT010053784.1, on the reverse strand, counting down.
AGTATGTTTATGCTTTCAGAAAAAGATTTTTAAAAAGAAATTTAACAAAAACATTTTATAAAGAAGCCTCAGTATTATACAGGACCACTATTAGTGAGTTTGTTTTTATATCTGGAATGAAGGTATTACTAGGTATAATATGACTAATATTGCTTGTGTGGCAAAAAAAAAAAAAAAGTAGTCATCTTCTATTATAAACTGCTGCGTTGGGACCATGTCCCAATGGCGTTGTCTCAGCTACCCAACAGAAGACATTTCCACCAACAAACCAAGCGGCTTGGTATAAACACTATGATGCTTATCTGGCTTTTGTGAAAAGAATTATCATGTCTGAGAAACATTACCTGGTATTTATTCTTAGGCTACATTCATGGTCAGCGGAATGACCAACATTTTTCTGACTGCCCTAATTTTATTCCACAGTAGAGCTGAATTTCTTAGAAGAAAAAACACAAATATCTATGATTCATAAATGGATATTTTGTCCTTGTGAACATTTTCTATCATTTCAGGGCCTCCTGGCTGAGAAAGGGAATCACAAGGATGTCTAAAGAAATGGGAGATGCAGGACAACCTGGAAATTGCCCAGTTACAACACCCATCTCATTGTGCCACAGTGTTCTTGTGATTATTTATAGTGTCTGCTGTCCTGATGAGACTCTTAGCTACGTAGGGACCCAGTCACTGTGTGTTTTGTCACTACTGTAGCCTCCATATCCTCATGCTTTGCGGGCAGTTAAGAAATACTTGTTGAATGAATGAATTAATTGAGATAGGCAATATATCTCAAATGCTACTTCCTACTGCCTTCTATTTCCTGGCACTAAAAGAAATCTATCTTAATATTAAAAATACTGAAAACAGTGTTTTATCTGGACAGTTCTTGCAGCACTTTCTTTCCACTTATACTACTAGATCATCAATTTCTTGTCCAGAATAAAAACTTCTAATTTACCTCTACATTTCCTATAGTGCCCATACACATTCAGCAGACAATTCGGTGGCCGGCTTACTGAATGAATGAATTCCTGAGGAGCTCTTAAAATTTAAAGTAACATTTACTGGGACATATTAAAATTCAGTGAATATTTTATTGGGAAAGCAAAGAATTTTAGCTCCATTTGTATCAAATCAATCATTTAGTCAGTGACCACTGCTTTTCTCCCTGGGCTCTGGAGGATGCCATGTTTTATAAGGATACACTATGGAGAGCACATTTCTCTGAGTCCCTAATTCCATAATTCAGAATTGCCTTAATTACATATTCTCTTAGACAAATGTGCTGATCCTCAAGAGTGCTGACAGGCAAAAGGTGATTTTAATTACTTATCAATTTAGCATTTGACTGCTTAGCAACAGGTTTCTGGTTACTGGAGAAATAATTGAGCTTGTGGCCCTTATGCTATGAACCTTGTGTCCTTGGCATCTGACCTATGATGATGGAGGTAAAAGTTTCACTGTTTGCTTGGAGAAGACTTTGGCAGAGAGTCCTGTGAGCTTTCACTGCTTTCTTGAGCAACCTTATTCAGTCTGAGATTATGCAGGTCTCAATCCAAGGAAAATTCATGGTGGCCCTGCCTTTCTCCTGAGCCTTTTCTGAGCTAAACTCTGAAAACATCCTCTATTTGTGACTAGGAGCCAGTGGTTTTGAATGTTTTTTGTTGTGAGAATGGCAATGGGAAAAAGAGCAAATTAGAATGAGGGACAGAGGTTAGCAGAATGTCCTATAAATGTAACCAGAGAAGAAAGAGAAAAGTATCAAGTGGAGAGGCAGGAAAGAACTAGAACCCAGGTCCCAAAGGCCAGAGACACAGAGAGTTTCAAGAAGAGGTAGTCAACTAACTGGATGAAGGGCAAGCTAGAGAATGTAGAGAACAAAGACTGAGAAAAGAAGCAATTTGACTTATCAGGATGAGGGTACTGAAAACAGTAAAGTATGCAATTTCAGTAGAGTGGTGAGGAAGGGAGCTGGTTGCAAGGAGGTAATGGAGAAACAAGTTTTGAAAAAAACAGAAGCAATGATTATAACCTGCTCGTTCTAGAAATGTAGCCATGTACTCTGGAAATCGTTTTTCATGATTGTTACTGTTACTTTTCCACCCTCTTGGCTCAATTGAGTTATAAAAACTTTTCATTTGAGTCAGGGAGAGAAAATAACTTCCGGTAGCTGGAGAATTTGGGCAAAGTTGGCAAGTTCACCTCTTTGCCCATCTTCACAAATAACTTCTTTCTGTATTTTAATAATATTGGATGGTGATATATGGTTCTGTTTTGACAATAGATTTTAGATATTAGATATTCATGATTTCCACATGTAATGAAATGCTATCTAAGTCACCAAAAGAGCACATTTATTGAAATACCAAAGTGACAGTGGGGAGGGAGAACAGAGCAAAAAGCTTGTGGAGGCTAGTTGAAAAATTGGGATTTGGAGAAGAGAACAGTGCATTTATTTTAGAGGCAGGGATTTAGAGTTCCAGTGCTTGGCACTGGCTTTGGGTTAGATGGATGGGTTTGTTTGTTGATGCTCTCATAATGGAATTCAAGAGAGATTATTTTGTTAGTGGTTTTGGTCCTTCTGAGTTCCTGTGGCTGTGTGATGCACTGATTTAGCCTGAGAGAGGCCCAGGGCAGTTTTTGTGTGACCTAGTGTTATGGAGATGAAATGACCATTGTGTATATCTTGTTCAGTGGTATGTCCTGTTTGTTTAGTGTGTGTGTGTGTATGCATGCACATTTTTGTGAATTAATATATAAATATTCAATTCACACACACCCAAACTCACACAAAACTTCCTAAAAGTATTGCATGTCATGTATAGCATTTGCCTTTATGTATTTGTTTATTGACGTTTAGGCTTACAAAACAATCATGCATAATGTGTATAATTCCTATACAACACCCTTCCACCAACAACTTACATTGTTGTGAAAAATTTGTTACAGATTATTAAAGGACATGGTCAGACTATTACCACTAACTATGGTCCATAGCATACACTTGGTATAGTTTTTCCATACAACCCTATTATTAATACTATATCTTAGAATTATACCTTTGTTATAATTCATGAGAAAATACTCTCATATTTATGTTAACCATAGTCCATCTTCCACCACATGATTCACTGTGTTATACAGTCCCATGCCTTGTACATTTTATCCAAAGTGTACATCCAATGGCTCTCACTTTCATCACAGAGCTGTATGGTTATTGCCCCAATAAATCTTTGAATGTTTTCCTTAGTCCAAAAGAAAAAAATCCCAAAACCCTATTATTTATCCTTAGCATTGATATAGTACCTCCTTTGACATGAGTGCAAGAATATTACAATATTGCTATTAATTATGGTCCATAAATTACATTAATTGTATTTTCCTATGCATCGTTATATTAGTACCACCTTGTAATAGTGATGTACATTTGTACTAGTTCATAGGAAAACTTTTTTTGTATTTGTATTATTAACTACAATCCTCATCCACCTCTGGATTCACTATGCTATTCAGACACTAGTTTTCTTTCAATTGACATTTACATCCCTAGACTAACCCCCTCAGCCACAATCCTGTTTATAAACCAGCCATGTTAGTTATACTCACTATAATGTATTACCATCAACTCTATCCATTTCCACACTTTTACTGTCAAGTTAATTGAAAATTCTACATATATTAAGCATCAGTACCCCTTCTCAGTCCTCATCCTATCTCCTAGCAACCTATAGTCAAGGTTTTAACTCCATGCCTTTATTATTCATGTTTAGTCCCTATTAGTGATACCATACAATATTTTTCCTTTGGTGTCTGGCTTATTTCACTCAGTATAATGTCCTCAAGATTCATCCATCTTATCATATGTGTCCCAATTTCATTTCTTCTTACAGTAGTATTGTATTCCATCATATGTATATACTACATTTTGCTTATCCATTTTTAGGTTGATAGACACTTGGGTTGTTTCCATCTTTTGGCAATGGTAAATAATGTCACTATGAACATTGGTGTGCAATTGTTTGTTTGAGTTACTGTTTTCAGTTATTCTGGATATATTTCTAGTAGAGGGAATTGTTGGATCATATGACAATTCTATAGTCAGCTTCTTGAGGAACTGCCAAACTGTTTTTGACAGAGGCTGCACAATTCTACATTCCCACCAACAGTGAAAGAGTGTTCCTATTTCACCACATCCTCTTAGCACTTGTAGTTTTCTCTTTTTTTTTTTTTTTTTGTCTTTTAAAAAAAATAACGGCCATTCCATGAGGTGTGAGATGATACCTTATTGTAGTTTTGATTTGCATTTCTCTAATAGCTAGTGATGACCATTTTTTCATGTTCTTTTTCACCATTCCTATTTCCTCTTAACAGAAATGTCTATTCAAGTCTTTTGCCCATTTTTAAATTGGATTGCATGCTCTTTTATTGTTGAGTTGTATGATCTTTTTATAAGCATGGAAATCAAACCCTTTTAGGGGTAATGTGGTTTCCAAATGCTTTCTCACATCGAGTGGGCTGCCTCTTCACCTTCTTGACAGAGTTCTTTGAATCACAAAATGTTTAAGTTTGAGGAGGTCTCATTTATCCATGTTTTCTTTTGTTGCTCATGCTTTCAGTGTAAGGTTTAAGAATCTACCATCTACCACCAGGTCTTGAAGATGTTTCCCTATATTTTCTTCTAGGAGCTTTATGGTAGTAGATTTTATCGTTGGTATTTGATCCATTTTGAGTTAATTTTTGTATAAGGTTTGAGATAGGAGCCTCTGTCTTTCTTTTGGCTATGAATATCCAGCTTTCCAAGCACCCTTTGTTAAGTAGACTGATCTGCCCCAGCTGGGTGGGTTTGACAGCCTTGTCAAAAATCACTTGACCATAGATGTGAAGGTCTGTTTCTGAACCATCGATTTGGTTCCATAGGTTTATCAGTCTATCTTTATGTCAGAACCATGCTGTTTTTACCACTGGAATTAAGTAATATGATTTAAAGTATGGAAATGAGAGTCCTCCAACTTCACTCTTCCTTTTAAAGATATTTCTGCCTATTTGGGGCCCTTTACCCTTCCAAATAAATTTGATAATTGGGTTTTCCATTTTTTTAAAAAAGGGCTGTTGGAATTTTTATACAATAATCTGTATATCTATTTGGGTAGAATTGACATCTTAATGATATTTAGTCTTCTCATCCATGAACAAAGACTGTTCTTCCATTTATTTAGGTCTCCTTTGATTTCTTTTTGCAATGCATTGTAGTTCTCTGAATACAAGTACCTGACATCCTTGTTTAAGTTTATTCCTAAATATGTTATTCTTTTAGTCGCTATTGTAGATGGAATTTTTTTCCCTGACTTCCTTCTCAGATTGCTGATTACTAATGTGTAGAAATGTTACTGATTTTTGCATATTAATCTTGTATCCTGTCACTCTGCTGAATTTTTTTTTCTTTCTAGTAGCTTAGTTGTATATTTTTTGGGATTTTCTAGGTATAAGAGCATATCATCTGTGATTAGCATAAGTTTTACTTCTTCTTTTCCAATTTAGATGACTTTTATTTCTTTTTCTTGCCTGATTGTTCTCACTAGAGCCTCTAACACTATATTTGAACAACAGTGGTGACAGTGGGCATCCTTGTCTTCATCCCAATCTCAACGGGAAATCTTTCAGTCTTTCACCATTGAGTACAATGTTAGCTGTGTGTTTTTTATATAGGCCTTTATCATGTTGCGAAAATTTCCTTCTATCCCTATCTTTTGTAGTATTTTCATCAAGAAAGGATGCTGGATTTTGTCAAATGCCTTTTCTGCATCAATCAAGATGATCATGTGATTTTGCTTCTTTGATTTATTAATTTGGTGTGTTACACTGATTGATTTTCTTGTGTTGAACCACCATTGTGTGCTTGGGATAAAACCCACTTGATCATGATGAATAATTCTTTTAATCTGTTGTTGGATTTGACTAGCAAGTGTTTTGCTAAGGATTTTCGCAACCTTATTCATTAAGGAAATGGGTCTATAATTTTGTTTTTTCAAAATATCTTTTTCTGGCTTTGGTATTAGGGTGATATTCGCATCATAGAATGAGCTTGGTAGCATTTCATCGTGTTCAACTTTTTGGAAGAGTTTGAGCAAGATTGATATTAAATCTTTGAATGCTTGATAGAATTCAGCTTTAAAGCCATCTAGTCCTGGTCTTTTCATTTTGGGGAGTTGTTTGATGACTGTTTCAATTTCTTTGCTTGTGACTCATTTGTTGAGGTCTTTTCTTTCTTCTAAGGTCAGTGTATCATGTATGTTCTAGGAATTTTTCCATTTTTCTACATTGTCTAATTTGTTGGCATACAATTGTCCATAGTACCCTCTTATGATCTCTTCTTTTTAGGGGGGTCAGTAGTAATGTCACCAATTTCCTTTCTGATTTTATTTATTTGTATCTTCTCTCTTTTTTTCTTTGTCAGTCTAGCTAAGGGTTTGTCAGTTTTGTTGATCTTCTTGAAGAACAAACTTCTGGTTTTATTAAATCTCGCTATTGTTTTTCTTTTCCCAATTTCATTTATTTTTGTTATTTCCTTCCTTATGCTTGTTTTGGGCATATTTTGCTGTTCTTTTTCTAGTTCCTTCAGCTGTGTAGTTAGGTCATTGATTTTAGCTTTTTTTTTCTTTTTGTTTAATGTAAGCATTGAGGGCTATAAATTTCCCCCTCAGCATTGCTTTCGCTGCATCCCATAGGTTCTTTATATATATTTTAAAAGGTGCTTAGATTACCTAAATATTACACAGAAATTACAGGGATTCCCATGTTCCCCACCTCCCACACCTCCTACAACATCCCACACAAACATCCTTCATCAGTGTGGCTCATCACCCTCAATGGATATACACATCCTGGGGCCTTGCCACCAAGCATAGACCACAGTTCACACTGTAGACCACACTCTCTCCCACACAGTTCTGAATGGTATGTGCTGATTTAAAATGGCCTACATCTGTCACCACAACAGCACTCAGGACAACCCCCAAGTCCCGAAAAAGCCCCTGTATTTCAACTGCACATCCCCTCCCTGTCCCGAAAGTGTCCAGTGGCCACTGGCTCCACCTCATTGTTATAATTTCTTCCATTGCTAGAATCACAATATGTCTACAACAGAATACCATTAAGTCCACTCTAGTTCATAGTTCTTTCCCCAATCCTGAGGGGACTGGGATGGTGATGTCCACTCCACCTCCAAGTGAGAGAGGTCTTATATCCCATGGATATGGTGGGTGGCATTATCCTGCCTGCAGCTGCAGGCCCTCTCCATTCCCTGGGATGGTCGTTACCCATCGTTGTCTCCTCGCCAGGTGACTTGGATGAGTCCATTGAGCTGTAGGGTAGGAGCTCTTGTTTTCATTTGTTTCAAGATATTTATTTCTCTTGCAATTTCTTCTTTGACCCACTGATTATTTAAGAGTGTGTTGTTTAATCTCAATATATTTGCTAATTTTCCCTTTTTCTTCCTGGGGTTGATTTCCAGCTTTATTCCATTATGATCAGAGAAAGTGCTTTGTATAATTTTGATCTTTTTAAATTTGTTGAGATCTGCTTTGTGACCCAACATATGATCTATCCTGGAGAAAGATCCATGAGCACTTGAGAAGAATGTATATCCTGCTGTTTTGGTATGCTATGTTCTGTATATGTCTATTAGGTTTCATTCATTCATCATATTATTCAAGCTTTCTGTTTCTTTATTGATCCTTTGCCCAGATATTCAATCCAATGATGAGAGTGGTGTCTTGAAGTCTCCAACTATTATTGTAGAGACATCTATTTCTCCCTTCAGTTTTACCAGTGTTTTAGGTTTTTTTTCCTGTCATATCTTGTTTTCACCACTCTTTTTACACTTTTATTTCATTTTAGTGATATAATATTCACTTATAGACTCTCTTCCAAGCCTCTCTCTCCTGTCTTTTCTTTTCAGGGTGTAGCATTACCTTTAGTATTTTGTGCAAAGCCAGGCTCCTCATTACATACTCTCTCAGTTTCTGTTTATCTGTGAGTATTTTTAAACTCACCCTCATTTTTTTAAAGAATGTTGCCAGTTTAAAAATTCTTGGCTGGCAGTTCTTCTCTTTCAGTATTTTAAATATATCATACCACTGCCTTCTTGCCTCCATGGTTTCTGATGATAAAGCCGCTCTTAATCTCATTGGACATCGCTCGTATGTGAGGAATCTCTTTTCTCTTGCTGCTCTCAGGTTTCTCTCTTTGTCTGTGGCATTTGACATTCTGATTATTATGTGTCTTAGAGTAGTTCTATTCAGATTTATTCAGATGGAAGTACATTGTGCTTGGACACGGATATCTATGCCTTTCATTAGGGCTGGTAAATTTTCTACCATTATTTCCTGAAATATGTCTTCTGTCTCTTTTCCCTTTGCTTCTCCTTCTGAGACACTCATGCCACATGTTTGCATGTCTTTTCCCATCATTTAGTTCCCTGAGACCCTGTTCAAATTTTTTTCCATTCTTTATTTTAACTGTTCTTTTGTGTGTTCACTTTCAGACCTGTCTTCAAGCTCATGGATCCTTTCTTCTGACTCTTCAAATCTGTTCTTATATGCCTCCAGTGTGTTTTTTATTTCATTATTTTGACTTTCATTCCCATAAAATCTGCAATTTTTCTTTGTATGTCTTCAAATTTTTCTTTGTGCTCACCTAGTGTCTTCTTGATGACCTTAATCTCTTTAGCCAACTCATTGAATTTATTTTAGGATATTTGTTTGGATATCTATGATTAGTTGTCTCAATTCCTTTATGTCATCTGGAGGCTGAGTTTGTTCCTTTGACTGGGACATATCTTCCTGTTTCTTGGTATGGATTGTAATTTTTTGTTGTTCTCTTGGCATCTGATTTACTAGGTATATTTATTCTTAGCCACTTTCTCTCTTTAGTCTAGGGCTTTCTATTTGATTGGCTTTGTGTTACAGCCCCTCTTTGATACTTGATTCAACTTAATTTGGAACTTTATAGTGGCTTGTGTCTAGCCAATCTGAATTTTTTCAGCTCTTTTTCATCTGCTTCTTGACCTTTCATTCTTTCTGGTTGGGAAATAGGAGCTGAGGATGTAGTTGGTACTGTTAGCTGTGGAGGCTGAAACTGCCTGCATTGCCCCAGGAACTGAGGAAGCTTCTCCCGCCTTTCTCCCCTCCAAGGATAGGGATAGAGTCATAGCCGTGTAAGTAATCCACTCCACGGAGACCAATATCATCTGTAGCTGCTTGGAGAGACTGATGAGGCTCCATGCCCCTTCCTTCCCTGTCTGGTGTGGGGATGGAGCCATAGGTATGGACAGCAAACTAAACCATGCAAGTGAAAACTGACTTCAGTTGCCCAGGTAGACTGATGTAGCACCACCTCCCCTTCTCCCTTGCCAGGTGCAGGAATGGAGCCTCCAGTGTGTCCAGCAATCTAGTCTGTGCAGGCAAAAAGCAACTGCAGTTGCCCAGAAAGGGTGATGGAGCAATGTCCCTCCTGTTATGTCGGGGCAGGGATGAAGACACAGACTTGTCCAACACTCTAGTTCGTGGGTTCTGACAGCAACCATAATTGCCCGGAAAGGCTGAGGGCACACTATCTCTTCTCCTGCCCTGTCATGGGTGGTGATGGAGTCAGAGATGTTTCCAACAGTCTAGTCCATGCAGACTGAAAGCAGCTGCAGTTGCCTGGAGAGGCTGAGAGAGCACTCTCTCTCCTCCTGCCCTGTCAGGGGTGGGGATAGAGCCAGAGATGTGCCCAATGATATAGTTCATGTGGGCCAAAAGTGCCTACAGTTGCCTGGAGAGTCTGGTACAGGTCTCTCTGCTTCCTCTCTGCCAGAGCTGGGGCTGGAACCTGGGTTATGGCTATAATCCAACTTGGGTGGAAAGAAGATTGTTCCTATCTTCACTGTGATTTTCAATCAGTCCTGCTTCCCCTCATGCCAGAGGTGGATTTAAAATGGAGCCTAACAGCCTCTCTTTGACTTGAAAGGCTCAAACTTTAGCTGTTCTTATTATTGGACTTTAGGCAGTCAAATTTACTAATCAGTAGCTGAAATCGGTGCCCAACCACCTCTTCCTCTCCCTTTTTTGGTAAATGGAGCTTCCAGCTCCAGCTAGGGAATAGTTCCTGAGGCAGCTTGTGCTGCCAGTGGGAGATGGGCACCAGCCTCTATGGTGTGGAGGGCTCTACTCACGAATCTTCACTGCAGATGGTCAGTCTCCTCCTTCTATTCTTCCAAGGAGGTTTCAGGATGCTCTTCTGGTCTCTTGGGCTCCCCAAACAGGTGATTTAGATAAATCTGGCTGATTTCTAACCTCACTGTAGGATCAGCTGACTCTTGGAGCACCTTACTCTGCTGCCATCTTGCCTCTGATCCAGCATTTAACATTTTTAAAAGTTAAAGTGAGTCAAAAATAATTTTGGTGCCAATATTCTCACTGTCCTGATTTTGTGATAATCAGGGTAGGCTAAACATTTGCTATATTAGAAACCATGCATGTGTACCCAGACCTTGTTTTCTCCCTAGGTCTGGTTTTGGGAATGCTGGTGATAAACTAAGCCTGATTTATTATATGACCATCCTGTATGGGAAAAGACTGTAACTTTGGGTATCTTTGGTCAACCTTAAGAGATATAGCAGGGAAACAGATGTGGCTTGGGTGGTTGGGTGTCCGTCTCCCATAAGGAGGGACCTGGGTTTGATCCCCAGGACCTCCTGGTAAAAATTAAAAAAAAAGAAAAATATAGAAGTCGCGTCGGCCACCAGGCCCCACGTGCAGGTGCGCCACTAGGCCCTGCGAGCCACGCAGCAAGATGATGACATAACAGGAGAGTGACACAAGGGAGAGCCAAGACGAGATATGCCGAAGAACCAGGAACTAAGGTGGCGCAGGAGGTAGGACACCTCTCTTCTACATCAGAGGTTCTGAGGATTGAATCCCAGTGAAGACAGGAGAAGAAGGATGAGAAGAGAGGGCCAGAAACGGACACAGAGTCACCCAGTGAATGGACACAGAAACAGCAAAAATGGGGAGGGGGTGTAAAAATGGATAAAAGAAAATAAATAAGTCCTTAAAAAAATGTATAAGGGAGGAAGATACGGACTATAGTTGGTAGTAATACTTTGACGATGCTCTTTCATGATTTGTTAGCAAATGTTTTGCAACAATGCAGGGTGTTTGTGGGGAGGGGATGATGTGTGGGAGCTCTGCATGATGGTATGCATGTTTGTTTTGTAAGTTCACGATGTTTACTGAACACTTATAGTTTATGTATGTTCATGTATGAATGATATACTTCAATAAATTGTTTTAAAAAATAATAATTTTGCTTTGAGAGTTTTATGATATCTCTTGAAATCCTTCACTATCCTTTGAACTTCTAGAATATCAGGTGTGAGAATTACTGCCCCAACTCACTTTATATTTAAAACTGCTATAAAGCCCAATTTACAACATGTGTTGTTTAAATTACAGAGAGTATTTGCTATTTTTTCCCATCTAGAGTGATAGAGCTAAAAATAACTTGAGCCATTTAGTCTAGCCCCCTGATTTCAGACAGATCACACAGAAATCATCCCCGATGGATAACCTACCTGCAAAGGTTTCCAAAAATGAACACTGCTTACCTTGCTTTGAAAACCACCATGCCTTCTGGGACTTTTCTGCCTTGACTACCCCCAAATCCTTGGCATTTATCAGTGTTATTTGAGATGCCATCTGGAATGCATCTCTTTATTAAGGCCAAGAATACATCTATTGTTTGATAATTTCGCTGTTAAGAAAAATCTCTTCCTCAAATCTCTCTAGTCCACTTAATCATTTTTTGTTTGTTCATTTGTTTTGTTTTTAGTAAGCAAACAGTACCTTCCAGCATGTGTCAGACATTACTGACTTCTAGTAAGTGGAATCATTTTATATCAACCCCATAATGAATGCCCATAGCAGAAAGTCTGTATAAAAAGTAAACATAGGCATCCCCATATAGTTTTTTCACTTTAGTTGTCATTTTGCTTGGATTCCCCATTCCATTATTATTTTTTTCTGGAAAACTCCCTCGTGGATTACTGCCTTTGCCTCCTAAGTGGACTCCCTGCTTTTGGCCTCACTGTTACAGTTTAATTACAGGGCAGGAGCCAGAGTGATCCTTTTATAACAGATGTCAGATCATGTCCTGCCTCTGCTTAGAGCTTTCAGAGGTTCTCCATCTCACACAAAGGAAAACTCCAAACCCTTACACCAGCCTACAGCACCCTGTATGATCTGCAGCTCTGCTACTTGTCTGACCTTATCCCCCACCACTAATCCTCCGACTCACTCTGCTACAGCCACCCTCATGTCTTCAATGTTGCTTGAAAATGCAAACACATTGCTGGTTCACAGCCTTTATACTTATTGTGCCCTCTGCCAAAAAGGCTATTTCATTAGATATCTGCATTATCAGCTGGAGGACATTGCTAATCATGCTGGATAAAAATAGAATGCTCTGGAGCACTTACCACCAGGCAACTATTTATGGAGTTGTTTATTGTCTTTCTCTCTCACCTGCCTTCCACTATTGTCTGCTCCAAGAGGGCAGGAGTATTGTCTGCAGTGTTCAGTGCTATATTCCCAGCTTCTAGAAGTGTGCCTAGCACAAAGTTGGTCTCAATAATTACTTGTTGAATGAATGAATGAATGAATGAGTCTACGCCACAACTGGGGAGGTAAATATTATCTCCCATTTAAACAAATGAGGAAAACAGTGCTCAGAAAGACAAAATAATTTGTGAAAGCTCACATGGCTACTAAGAGGTCAAAGCAAAAACTGGTTCCAGAAAGCTTTTCCAATTAAGATAGCAAGGAGTCAGGACAATATTTACAGCATGGTGTTGCAGATAAATCATATATTATTATACTATCTTTCTTAACATTTGGATTAATTTAAGAAGAGTTCATATAGGAAAAGGAAATGCCTCTACCCAAGAGAATGTATCTTTAATGGAATTTCAGACATACTGGCAGGTTCTGTTGGGTGATATCTTGGGGTTATGGATGCACTATGCTGCTAGTCCTATGATTACACCTCATCCTAGGCTTCTGCCTGTGAATCCCAAATGAACAGATTCTTGGCCAAGTTCACTTTAATGTAAGACATGCTTGTGTTGCATTCTGGCCCTGGATCACTGGATCTTCATAGCCAGTAATATCTCCAATTTTGTTCATTCAACTTTGGAAAGCAGATTTGGGTGTGAGCATTTAGTAGAGCCCCCTCTTTTCTGTGTTCAACCTGCTACGTGAGCCATTTCCATTTAGGAAAATTGGGGGTATGATGGGATGTTTAATGTTTCTTTTGGAAAAATGGGAGTTGGAGGCAAAAAAGTCAATGAAAGGATAAGATACCATAAATCTAAAAGAGAGCAAGAGGAGATCAAAGCTAAAAGGAACCTTTTAAAAAAATGTAAGTTTACTTCTTTATTTAAAAAATGTGCATCTACTCCTTCCACATAGGTTGTTTTCTTTTCAAGAAAAAAATTCCTTTTCGAGAATTATATTTGCTTCATTATTTTATTCCATTTTCTCATTTCCCATAGTTTGAAATACATCAGAACAACTGGGTGGCCTATAATTTGACCTTCAGCCTGGTGTTTCAAAAGCACCTAAGTCACAAAGAACTTTTAGCTTGACATATTTGGCCGTGAATGATCACACAACTCAATTCAATTATTTTTGCTCATTTTCAAAGAGACCTCTCAGAGTTACATGAAAATGCCCTTACAATCATTTTGAGAATGAAAAATATACCTCCATTTACATGCACATACAGAATTAGCATGTGGTGGCAGCTATGAAAAAGCAGACACATATTTCAAACAGTCTATCAGTCTCATATGACATAGGTTCATGACAAGGTATAGGGAGAGTTTAAAGACAAGCTATAAGAAAGAGTCTTACTTGTACATTAGCTTCAAACCACTCTGTGATTAAATCTGTAAGACTTTAGAAAAGGTGAGAGCCTTGACTCAAACTTAGATAGGAACCCTGCAGAAGTCCCCTGGGAAATTGTCCAGTTTAGGGTAATTTAGATGTTTCATACTATTTCAAGATGGTGGGGCTATCCCTGCCTTTCAAAGCTTCTGGAACCTGCAGAGTGGCCAGGCATCATGGGAATTGGGGAAGGCTGGTGAGCTTACCTTTGGATCTTATAGTATGCTGAATTAGGATCATTTATAAATAAAGGATGTCATATTGGAAATATTTACAAATAATGGGCTATTACTTTATATGTTATCAATTTACAAAAGTTCTTTTTTATATGCCTGGTAAATTCACCCTAAGGGTTTCTTTTATGATATTATTTCTAGTCTTGTATTGTCCAATATTGTTACAATGCATATGTTTTACTTTTTTATTAGAGACGTTGTAGGTTTACAGAAAATCATGCAGAAAATACAGAGTTCCCATATTCACTGCTATAATTAACAACAAGCATTAGTGTGGTACATTTGTTACAATTGATGAAAGGATATTATTATAATCGTACTATTAGCTGTAGTCCATGGATTATATTACTTTTCATTGTTTGTATTGTAGAGTCCTATTTTAAAAAACTTTATTTATTCTAGTACATACATAACATAAAATTACCACTTTTAACCACTTTCAATTGGATAATTCAGTCCTAAAATTATGTTCACAATGTTGTGCTACCATCACCACCATCCATTATCAAGTTTTCCATTAACCCAAATAGAAACTTTGTATGATTTAAGCATTAATTTCCATTCCCTACCCCTACTCTGGCCCCTGGTAACCTATAGTCTAGTTTCTGACTCTGTGAGATTGCTTATTCTAATTATGTCATATCAGTGAGAAAATACAATATCTGTCCCTTTGTGTCTGGTTTATTTCACTCAACATGAAGTATTCAAGTTACATGTTGTTGCATGTATCAGAACCTTATTCCTTCTTATGGCTCAATAATATTCCATTGTGCATTTATACCACATTTTGTTTATCCATTCATTTGTTGATGGACACTTGGGCTGTTTCCATCTTTTGACAATTGTGAATAATGCTGCTATGAATATCTGCAAGAAAATGTCTTTTTGAGGCCCTGCTTTCAGTTCTTTTGGGTATATACTTAGAAGTCAGATTGCTGGGTCATATGGTAGTTCTATACTTAAGTTTCTGAGAAATCACCAAACTGTCTTCCACAGCGGCTGCACCATTTTACATTCCCACCAGCAATGGGTAAGTATTCCTATCCATTGCTGGATAGGAATGGGTAAGTATTCCATCCTCTCCAATACTTGTAATGTTCCATTTTTTAAAATAGCAATTACTTTAATAGGTGTGAAATGGTATATCATTGTGGTATTGATTTGCATTTCCCTAATGTTTAATGGTGTTAAGCATCTTTTCATGTGCTTTTTGGTCATTTGTATGTGTTTTTAGAGAAAGTGTTTAGAAGCTGTTTGTCCATTTTTTAAAACTTGGTTGTTTGTCTGTTTGTTATTGAGTTATAGGATATTATTATATATTCTGGGGATATTAAACCCTTATTAGATATGTGGTCCCCAAATATTTTCTCCCATTGTACAGGTTGTCTTTGTACTTTCATGATAAAGTCCATTGATGAACAAAAGTTTTTAATTTTGATGAGGACCTGTATCTATTTTTCCTTTGTTGCTTATGCTTTCAGTATAAAGTCTAGAAAACTATTGCCTAACATAAGGTCCTGAAGCTGCTTCTCTGTTTTCTTCTAGGAGTTTTATAGTTCTGGTTCTTATATTTACATCTTTGATTTTTGTAAATGGTGTGAGGAAGGGGTCTACCTTCATTCTTTTGCATATGCACATCCAGTTTTCCCAGCAATATTTGTTGAAAGATTATTCTTTCCCAATTGAGTGGACTTGGCACCCTTGTAGAGAAGCAGGTTGCTATAGATGTGAAAGTTGATTTCTGAACTCTCAATTCAATTTGATTTGTTGATATGTCTGGCCTTGTGCCACTACCATACTGTTTTGATAACTATGGTTTTGTAATAATTTTTAAGATTGAGAAATGTGAGTCCTTCAACTTCATTCTTCTTTTTTAAGATGGCTTTGGCTATTCAGGGTCCCTTCTATATCCTTGTAAATGTGATGATTGGCCTTTCCATTTCTGCAAAGAAGGCTGTTGGAATTTTGATTGGGATTGCATTGAATCTGTAAATTGCTTTGGGTGGTAGGGCAGTTTGAAGCTTTTGTGGACTCCAGAAAATCCTAATCTTAAAGAATTTTCTTGTGCATGTGAACCTATTGTAGGTGGGATCTTTTGATTAAATTACTTCAGTAAAGGGCCTTTGATTAGATTGTGTGATCCAGGGTAGGTCTTAATCCTCTCACTAGAATCTTTTATAAATGGAGGAATAAGAAATTGCAGACACTGGAAAAAGCTGCAGAGACAGAGATGGAACCTAGAAACTGAAATCAGTGGGCCACAGAAGCTGAGAGAAAGCCACTTTAGCCAGAAGCTGAAAGCAATGAAGCCCAGAGGAGAGGGAAGAAATTAGTGGACATCACCATGTGCCTAACTGCCTACAGCTGCAGCTTGGGAGAAGGCTCTCTTGATTTTGACATTTTCATGGACTCAGAACTATAAGCTTTTAACTTAATAAATCTCTGTTGTAAAGTCCAACTCATTTCTGGTATATGGCATTGGAACATTTTGCAAACTAAAATAGGTGGAAATGACATTTTACCAATATTTAGTTTTCTAATCCATGAACCTGGAATGTCCTTCCCTTTATTTAGGTCTGCTTTCATTTTTTAGCAATATTTTGTAGTTTTCTGTGTATAAGTCCTTTATATTCTTGGGTAGGTTTATTCCTAGATATTAGTTCTTTTATTTGCTATTATAAATGGAATTTTTTTCTTGATTTATTCTTCCAGTTGTTCATTGCTAGTGTATAGAAACTCTATTAATTTTTGGATGATGGATGATCTTATACCTAACCACTTTGCTGAACTCATTTATTAGTCCTAGTAGTTTTGTTGTGGATTTTCTGTATTTAGGATCGTGTCATTGCAAATAGGGAAAGCTTCACTTCTTTTCCAATTTGGATGTCCTTTATTTCTTTTTCTTGCCTAATTGATCTAGCTAGAATTTTCATTACAATATTGAATAGCAGTGCTGATAGTGGGAATCCTTGTCTTGTTCTTGATTTGACAGGGAAAGCTTCCAGTATTTCACCAATAAAGATGAGGTTAGCTGTGGGTTTTCATATAAACCCCTTCTCATGTTGAGGAAGTGCCATTCTATTCCTTGTTTTCTAAGTTATTCTTATTATTTTTTATCAAGAAGAGGTCCTGGATTTTGCTAGATGCCTTTACTGCATCAATTGAGATGATTATGTTTTTTTTCCTTCCTTCTGCTAATGTGGTGTATTATATTAATTGACTTTCATATGTTCAACCACTCATGCATACCTGATATAAATCCCACTTGACCATGGTATATAATTCTTTAAATATATGTTGGATTCAGTTTGCTAGTATTTTGTTGAGAATTTTTGCATCCATACTCATAAGGAATATTTGTCTGTAATTTTATTTTTTAGTGGTGTCTTTATCCGACTTTGGTATTAGGATGATGTTGGTCTCACAGAATGAGATAGAGAGGATTCCCCCCTCTTAAGTTTTTTAGAAGGGTTTGAGCAGGATTGATGTTAATTCTCTTGAAATGTTTGATGAAATTTCCTTGTGAAGCAATCTGGTGCTGGGCTTTACTTTGTTGGGAGCTTTTTGATTACTGATTCAAACTCTTTACCAGTTATTGATATGCTGAGATATCCTATTTCTTCTTGAGTCAGTGTAGGTAGATTGTGTGTTCCTAGGAATTTGTTCTTTTCATCTAAGTTATCTAATTTGTTGGTGTAGAGTTGTTCATAGTTTCTTCTTATAGTCCTTTTTATTTCTGTAGGGTCAGTAGTAATGTATCCCATTTCATTTCTGATTTTACTTATTTGTGTTCTCTCTTTTTTCTCTTTGTCAGTCTAGCTAAAGTTTTGTAAATTTTTCTTAGACCAACTTTTTTTTTCTTGATTCTTTCTATTTTTTTTTAAATTGTCTATTTCATTTATCTCCATTCTAATCTTTTGTTATTTTTTCCTTCTACTCCCTTTGAGTTTAGTTTGCTTTCCTTTTTCTTTAGATCCTCCAGTTGTGAGAATAGGTCCATGATTTGTGATCTTTCTTTTTTTTTAACCACTCATTTTTATTGATACATATTATTAAATCATATATCCAAACAAACTGTACAATCAATGGTATTTGTTGTAATCACATATTTGTGTATTTAGCATTTCAATCATTCTTAGAGCACTTTCATTATCCCAACAATAATAATAATAGAAAACAAACAAGCAAGCAAAACTCATCTCTCAATCTCTCTATGCTTCCCCTGCCATACATAGCTGTTATTCTTGTTCCTTCTTTCTAGTATATTTGTATTTATGTTTTGTAGAAACAGCCTTATATATGCAATATCACCCATATTTGTGTTTTACATGAGGTTTTACTATCTTATACAGTCCCATGTTACAGTTTTTAGCTTTCCTTCTAGTAATATTCATGACCTTAGACTTTCCCTTTCAACCACTGTCATACCCATATAATAGCTCTGCTAGTTACAAACACCATGATATGTTTTCACCATTTCTATTCATTTCCAAAGATTTACAAACAACCTTTTAACCAATTCTGCATAGATTAATCCTCAGCTTTCCATTCTCTACCCTCCTTCTATTTTCTGGTGGCCTATATTCTAGTTATTAACTCCATGAGTTTATACAATATATTTAGTTCATAATAGCACAATCATACAGTATTTGTCCTTTTGTGTCTGTCTTGTTTTACTCAACATAATGTCCTCCAGGTTCATCCATGTTGTCATATGCTTCACGATTTCATTTCTTCTTACTGTTGCATCATAATCCATCATGCGTATATACTACAATTTGTCTATCCACTCATCAGTTGATAGACTCCTGGGTTGTTTCCAACTTTTGGTAATTGTGAATAACACTGCTATGAACATTGGTGTGCAGATGTCTGTTTGTGTCACTGCTCTCAATTCTTCTGGGTATATACCTAGTAGTGGTATTGTTGGTTCACATGGCAAGTCTATATTCCGCTTCCTTAGGAACTGCCAAACAGTCCTCCACAATGGCGGTATCATTCAACATTCCTTATTCCAGTGAATAAGCATTCCTATCTTTTCACATCCTCTCCAACATTTACAGTTTTCAGATTTTTTACTAGTGGTCAGTCTAATAGGTGTGAAATGATATCTCATTGTAGTTTTGATTTGCATTTCCCTAATTGCTAGTGATGTTGAACATTTTTTCATGTGTTTCTTCACCATTTGTATTTCTTCTTTGGACAATTGTCTTTTCAAGTCTTTTACCCATTTTTTAATCAGGTAGTTTGTCTTTTTATTGTTGAGTTGTATGGTCTCTTTGTATATCATGGATATTAAACCATTACTGGATGTGATTGCCAAATATTTTCTCCCATTAAAGTAAACATTTAGAGCTATAAATTTTCCTCTCAGCATTTTCTTTGCTACATCTCATTAGTTTTGGTATGTTGTATTTTCATTTTTAATTGATTCAAGGCTGTTCTATAATTTTATTTGTGATTTATTTTATTACTCATTGGTTGTTTAAGAATATATTGCTTAATTTCTACATATTTGTGAATTTTCCATTTCTCTCTCTGTTATTGACTTCTAGTTTCATTATATTGTGGTGAGAGAAGATACATTAAATGATATCAATATCTTAAAATTCATTGAGACTTGTTTTCTGACTTAACATATGGTCTATCCTGGAGAATGATCCATGTGCACTAAAAAAGAATGTGCATTCTGTGGCTGTTGGGTGAAGTATTCTATATATGTCTGTTAGGACTAGTTGATTTAAAGTATCATTCAAGACTTCTATTTCCTTATAACCTTCTGTTTAGATGTTCTATCCATTATTATTAGTATTTTTAAAAAATTATAGCTTCATTCATATCTGATTGGTTTAAATGAATACTTCCCACCCCCCCCCACCCCCGCTTGCTGTCTGTGTCCATTTGCCAGGTGATCTTCTGTGTCTGTTTCTTGCCTTCTCTTCTCATTTTTCTCTTCCAGGCTTCAGGGATCGATTCTAGGGACCTCCGATGTGGGAGAGAGGCACACTATCACTTATGCCACCTCAGTTCCTAGTTTCTGATGCATTTTGCCTTGACTCTCCCTTGTGTCTCTATTTTGTTGCATCATCATCTTGCTGCATGGTTCACTGCGCGAGTCTGGCTCGCCTGCTCGCTAATTTTTTTTTTTTTTTTTAACAGGGGTCCCAGGGATAGAACCCGGGTCTTCCCATATGGTAGGCAGATGCCCAGTCACTTCAGCCACATCTGCTTTTCTCTGTCCATTATTGAAAGTGGATAAGAAGTCTTCTACTATTAATGTGGAATGATCAGTTTCTCCTTTCAAGTCTGCCAGTATTTGCTTTATATATTTTGGGACTCTGCACTTATGTGCATATGTATTTATAATTGGTTTTTTTTTTTTTTTTTTTTTTTTTT